>PNEQ01043044.1:0-35611 GCA_003012365.1 Medauroidea extradentata | reverse complement strand
CGTCCGTCCTGAATTATTGTGTACATTTCAAAGTGCTTGCCTCACTCCGTCCGTCCTGAATTATTGTGTACATTTCAAAGTGCTTGCCTCACGCAATATACGTTCGTCAGAAAATTACCGAATGTAGTTATATATTTGAAATTATATTTAACTACTGTACAACAATCTTGAACTACTATGACTATTAAATCGTTTTATTTTGCATTTTATATACCTTATATTAAATGTGACATGTACCTTGAAATAGCCAGATCAATAGGATTGTCTGGCTGGTTCAGCTTGTGCGCTTTTACTTATGAACGACCATCAGTAGAATTCGCACAGGGTTTGTCAGATGTGCTGAAACACATCACAAGTGGGGAAAGATTCCGTCACCAGTATGCGACTGTGGCAATCAGCTCAGCACATGGTCAACGAGTACTGCAAGCGAGCTTGTTAGTGACATTCACATACGTCCTTCATGTAACGAATAACTTTAGAGCATACGCGATAAATAATAAAATATATGAAAGGTTTTTGTAGCAACTAATTTAGGTTTATACTGATTCCACAATAACTTGTTACACTTTAGCTAAAAGTGTTGTGTGTGTATATGTATGTATATATATATATATATGCATATCCGTTCGCCTGCACCTTTACGCTACAGTTCAAAATTCTTCCACCAAGACATCGAGTCAAGTACGTTGCGCAGTAATAACATAGATTTTGCAATTTGAGGGCGAATTAAAAGTTACAAGCGGTGAGCGGTATTGCGCAGTTATTGTTTATTTCTCTTTATTGGAAGGGGAAAGATACAAACTGAGAGAAAATATAAACTAAACAGAATTACCGAAAATTCTCACATTATTGTGAACCACGTATAAATCAAGCAATAAATAAACAAAACAATAATACAATTTGCGCCAGGAAATTGCTACATAAGCCCGTTTCTGTGCCAGCGCACGAATGTAGACCGGAAATTTAATTGAGAATACAATGACCCGTAGGCCAAACTTCGCTACAATGTATGTACCGTCATTTGTTCTTCGGCGTCGCGATGTTGGGGGTCGTGTTTATACTGCCTTGAACTGCTTTAAGTTGTCAGCAACTGGTCATTGGTTGCTCACTGACACAGTGATACCACAGTGACAAGGCCTGCATTTACTTGCTTGTTTATTATTGGTGCACCACACTCCAGTAAGTCAAACCTTAGTTGCACGAATGTATTGTTTTAAAGTCCAGCTTGTGCCCGTAAGACAACATGCATTTTTCAGATCCATAATATTGGGTCCTAACAGCGTTCTCTGTCAAATAATTTTTTTTTCACATAACTTATGACACGCACACAAACCGTATGCCACATTAACTTGAGTTTATATGACGTGTTGCTTGTCGTTCACACCAGGGGCCTGTCACTAGATAGGGCAAATGCTTCTCTTATTGACGACTAACGATTCCGGTTGTTACCAACATCAACATGTGATTCAAAGTTGGAAGTATTGTTTTGCAACTTAAGCATTTTAACGACATTAATGATGTTGTAAATGAAATGGTAAGTTACTTTTTGAAATTGAAGGTTTTTAAAGTGTTTCGTACATAGAGAAAATTCTCCAACGATTATTTATGGCGTTGAGTTGGACTTCCTGACTAAACATTACACTGCCGTCGTTGGTCAAACTTGTGAAAACCATTACAAATTTTAAATTAGACGAGAGTGAACATATTTTGAAATGTTAAAACAAAAGTAAAGTTAGTGCGACGTTTGATTGAGTAAAATTACTTATTATATGTGCAATTTATAAAATTAAATGGTAACCATTAATTCGCGTACCGGTAATAATAATAATAATAATAATAATAATAATAATAATAATAATAATAATAATAATAATAATAATACGAAGGTTTTTCGTTCCTTTACAAAGTTCAGACATGTTATAGACAACATTTTTACAGCATAATATACAGTTTCAAAGAAATATTTAACAGACCATTCTAATGAAAAGATGAATATATATTTTTTAAATACATAAAGATTATTTATATACTGATCATAGCAATACGATTTCAAATGTGTACTGATAGTCGAGTGGAGCCGACCCCCCCCCCCCGTAGCTTAGATGGTTGAGCGACCGACTTCGATACGAGGGGTTCTGAGTTCGATTCTCAGGTCTGGCTGGGTGTAAAATTTGTGCTTGTTCAATTTGTCTCATAAAATTGTCTCTCTACAATTGTCTCACGACATTTACTCGGGGTTGCCTAAATAAGTTACATTAATGGGGGGGGGGGGGGGGAGTGTTCGGTGCAGTGATAACGCGGAAAAATACCGCCTCGCCACTGCACCAAACATTTTTCAATAAAAAAAGTGGTAAAGGGCGTGTGGTAAGTATAGGGATGTAAGTTCGAATCCGCATCCCGGCGAAATAAATTTTTTTTTCGTGTTCTTACAAATTAAAAACGAGTCACAACGACAATTTACACACACATTTAATATACGGCATCGCCTTTACCAATACTTTTACTTTTACTTCCACCAACGACGAGATTGCGATACTAGCACACTCTTGCAGCTAACGATGTAAACAAACGTGGCCAATGCACGCCACATTATTTCAGATAGAATTTCATGCTGCGTGGTTGGTACCTCTGGAAGTATTAGCGAGCCAAAAACACAACAGAAATAAGCAAAGAGGTCTAACCTGGCAGTGAACTCTCTTTTTCCCTTCCATACTCTTTGGTTCACACTTTGGTCCACACTTTGGTTCACACTTTGGTCTGAGAGTGAATCACTATAATCCCTCCCCTTCGCTGAAGCCTCTTCTCTGAGAACTTTTAATTAATCCATATGCACCCGCTACTGTTCCAGCTGTCAACTTTCTGCACAGCAAGCTTTATTTATTGTGGCGTCGTATTAGCGCGCCTTTTTTGTCGACTTTTTTTATAATGTTGACATGCTTTTAATAATGATGTTTTTCCCCTATAAAATTCGGGTTGTTAACTTGTTGCATTGTTATAAATAGATTCATTTATAGTGTTGCGTTTTTTTTTGTAATTATCTCCCATTTTGTTGCGGTATTTTTTCTTTGCTTGTATTGGTGTGACACATGTCATTCAATACGTACGGGTAATATATGCTATAGACGTATCCAGTACGTATGTGCTGTCCGAGGGCCACGGCTGATGCAGTGGCCAGACCAATCGTCCCTTAACCGGGTTCGATTCCTTGATGGGTCGATCTTTGATTGCGAACTTTGCGAAGCGCGTCATTTGGCGTAGAAGTAATTTGGCCTAAAATTTTAAAGTGGCAATACTGTCGCTTAGCCTAAACACCACTTGAACTAAAATTAATTTGGCGTATAACTATGTTATTGCACGTGGTTGTAGGCCATATAGGCCGGGGTACTTTATATTCTGTTGCTTCATTATCGTAGGGCACCAACCTGTAGGGTTCGACGGACTGCTAGGTACGCCCAGGAGGAAGTCTGCTCTTGCGGTGCACTGCCTTGTCCTCGGATATCCTCTCCGTACAATATTGATATGGGGTTTGAAATTTGTTTCTTGCTGGGAGTATAATTATTTTTTTTGCCAGTGCCTTTGCGCGCGAAGAATATTTGTTATACGTTTTTTGTTAATTTTACTGGTTATACTGGTTTTAATTAGGCCTACATATCTGTCGAGGAAGTTGTGGTCGCGGCCGTGTGGACTGGCGAACAAACGACGACAGCCTGAGATCGCCGAACCACAACGACTGTAGTGTCGTGAGATCGACGACGTCCAGAAGCACCTGTCTTTATGGTCCACATGTCGAAGATACAGTCAGATGGCAGATCACGCTCCTCTGCCGCCAACCTTCTTAGAGCTAAGGCCATAAAGTTGAACCAAATCGTATCATTGGCCACGATAAATAACTTACGTGGTTCGAGAGCTCAACATGTAGGTAATTTCTTACGTTAAAACTGAGAGTAATTTTATGAAATATTTATTTGCACTGTCTCCACACTTTAGAAAAGGAGTATTGTCAAATGTATTATTATTCAAATATTTTTATTTTCGGTGTAAACAATTTTGAAATATAGCTCAAATGCTTCAGCCTTGGCGGGCCGTTCAAAATATAGTGGCCGGCCAGTGTGTGTCTCCCAAGGTCACAATTAACCGTCCTTGGCCGTGGTAGTGCGAAGATCCGCTATCGAGCGGTTGCCGTTCATGTCGACTGCATGCGATAATCGGCTGGTTACCTTGGAATGTGTTACAGTTAGTTGCACTTATTCTTCTTTGAATGAAAGTACTTAACGTGCATTTCATTAGTATATCTACTAAAATAATACACACTTCAAACTATGTTCGTGTAAGTGTTAGCACGCGTATTAGAAACACAATTTTCGGACATAACAAAATGGCTAAAAGCAGTTTTTTTTTAAGGCTGCCGGTTCTGAGAAAATACCAACTGGATTTTGAATACATGCACATAGAAACATGCGCTGGTCTGTAAATCATACTTCCCACTGAAATAATGATACTGACACAACTTAAGGGGGAGTTGAGATAATTTTATTGTGTTTCCAGTTTTGAGCCATAACATTTATTCAATTGTATTATCAACATTTTCTCTTTGACAAAGCGTAGTATATATTCGTGGTAAACTGCTTGGCAAATAATAATGGAATCTTTCATTAATTTGCCATGCAGAATCATTGCTAGATAATTATAGGTTAACTTTCAAGAATTCTCTTGCAATGATTCTGCATTACAAATTAATGAAATATTCAATTTTTATTTTTGTATCAAGTAGTTTTATATCCTATGCTTTGTGGAAGAGAAAATTTTGAAAATGTAATTTTAATAAATGTTATGGCCCAAAAACTTAAAATACAATAACATTTTCTAACACTTTCCCTTTAAGAACCCGTCTTCCACAAGGTTGCAATACTCTTCAAAGGTTAGAAACAATGCGTTTATTCATACAACAATTATAAGTGTTTCCAGTAAAACATATTTAAGAGAGACTGCACGGTAATTGAAAAATGTCACGCGCGTTCAAATCACTAGTTCCGAGCAGTGGCGGATTTAGAAACTTTTTTTTTTTGGGTGGGGGGCCTTAGGTGACTTTATGGATTGAACAAATACCAGCCATCACAAAAGTGTGGTTGTTTACTGTTACAGAACATGAACAATATATACATACAAGTAGGGCAAATTAAATGTACTTGGATCATCATAGAACAATACTCCAGCTTCCTTGAGGCGACTGGATATACTTTAACAGTTTTAACTACATAAAGTTGAACACGATTTTATATGGGCTTCAGCCCGAAATTATAACCCCCCCCCCCACATCGCCTTTCAAATTCGCCGCTGGTTCCGAGCTCTCGAGCATTGCTTGAAACGACATTTTCTCACAGCTATATCACACAACCCACTGCTCAGATTGGTAAGAAAGTAATTAAGTAGCCTGCAAAGAACTTTGGTACAGACTATGTGGCATTAGACACTCGAATGATGGTAGCTCTTATCGCTCCTTCGCTTCTCTGCTTACAACCTTCAAAGCAACTGTATACAGATGGCCCTCTTAATTAAGAGTGTGATGCAGAGAAACATACGCTGAAAACAATTGCATTCTACTAATGAAATACATACGGTAATCAAAATCCTTAGATAATGATATTTGACAACTTTATGAGCAAATATTTACCCAGAATAATTCATTTGTTAAACATAATCGGTTGCACCGCAATTAAATGTACGAGATTGCAGCGTCAGCGATTATTCTTCAGAAACACGTTACTCCAGAAGAAAATTTTCATTGTACAGTTGGTCAAAGCTATTGTTCACGGGTGCTGATTTTTTTTTGCAAATAAACTTTGAGAAACCTGCAATTTTAAATTGATGCTTTGAGCTGAAATTGTGTTCTCTTAAGTCTCATAGTAAACATAATAGTGAAGCATTGCGCGCCAGTTGATTGGCTTGTGCGTAGGCGTGATGCTGATTACATATATGCCGTTCACTATAAATTATGATCAGTGGAATGTTCTCAGTTTCAGTAAGTTCCAAGGTTTTGTCAATGTTGATTGATTAAAAAAGTGAGAAAACAGGAGATTGGGGTAACAAATTCAGTTATTAGCTATATTTCACTAATAAATCGGTACGAATTCTACTAATATATCTATAATTTGAAAACCGCTTATTGAATCTGTAACAAAAATGTAATATCAACAATATCACACGATATTAGTCTACATATAATAAATCGTTCCACCATTTCCATTGCTATCATGCTAGTAATTTTATTTGTTCGTTGTTTAAAGTGAATTATGTGTTTTGATGCATTACACCTAAATGTACATTAACATTTACAGTAGACGAACATAGTAAAAAGTATTCTTGTTGTCCAGCTGTTGTGGATAGTTCAGTTTTAGCAACGTTCAGTTTCGCTCTGTTACTCACTGTGAGAAGTTAAGCTGCTTTGAAGAATTCACGCTTTACTACAAACAGTAATTTTACTACTAAGAAAACGCTGTACAGAGGTAACACACATAACTGATAAATAATAATAAAATAATTAGCGCTAAGTGTCCATGTTGGGTTAGTGGTTAAGGTGTTAGGTTTGCTGGTAGGATCGAATGTCGCTTTTTTTCTTTGTCTTTTTTTACACGTGGGCATGCTTTTCTTGAGCTGATGACATGATTTAGATAAAAGGCAGAATTGCATTAAAAATTAAATTACGCATGTTTTAGTGCATTTACTTTTAAATAATTCCTTTTCCAGTTAGTGAAAATATCATATTTAATCAGTGAGTTTATGTCGCTGACGCAATTTGTAGTCTTCCATTAATTCCCAATGGAACAGTCACAACAGTTTTAATCTGTGGAAATGATTGGAAAACTGTGTTTAGAGTGTTCGGCAGCACCCTTAGGGCACCATCAATGTTGTGCCTCACACACAATGAAACAAACAAACGTAACCTGCCTCGCGCCTTCGTGAGAGCATGTGTGTGGTTGGCAGGGCAGTGAGACTCGGTGGTTGCGAGGAGTACTTACTACGAGTGCACGTGGCATACACGTGGAGGCAGACTGCAGTCTCACGAGTATATATATCCAGAGGTGCGGCAGTAATCACGCCAGATCAAACAAAGGCACATCTGTGTGTAGCCAGCCCGCCACTACACGACGAGGCCTCTAGCGTTGTGATCTTCATTGCGGCAGGAAGCCACTGATATTCCCTTGCCAGCTGCCTTCAATTAGCGCCCGCCGCTACCTCTCAGTCTGTTTTCTAGGCAAAATAACTACTATAAGGGGCTGCGCAGTCGAAGAAAATTCCGTCTAGGAAAACATAGATGCGCCCATCAGTGTTGCCAGACAGATCGAATGAAGCTGAGAGAATTCTGATAAACCTTCAGTGTTAGGTGTTTTTACAGTATTTGCAAAAAAAAAAAATCAAGTTTTTTAAACGCATTAAACAAGAAATGTGTTGTCAGGCAATAAAAATAGTCATCTAAAAATATTCCAAAATATTTTTATTAATTAATTTACTTTCCTACTCATTTACAGTCCGAGATATCTCGGGCAAATGTCGTTTTCTGCGTGGAGTTACGGTACACTATAAAATGCTAACCTTTCCCGAAACAAATCCTGATATGACCTATAATCACAATGTTGGTACTTCTGGCAACACTGGCGCTCATGGAAGTTCTCCTGAACTAATAAATGTCTGAGCAGCTACTGTGCGCTTCATCTTAGCCAGGAATGGATCCAAGCCATTGTTCGAGCAGGGTATCACATGATCACATTCAGAATGTAGACTTACTGCGGGGAGGCCGTAGGCATTTGGTTACCCCGGAGGACGACGTGGAATGAGGCCCTGCGATTGAAAGCCCCGGAAATGAGAAGGGCGGAAGGACGGGGACGGGAGATTCCCGAGAAAACCCGCCGGCCAGAGGCATCGTCCAGCACGAGTCCCACATGCGAAAATCCGGGGACCGACCCCGCCGGGAATCGAACCCGGATCGCCTTGATGAGAAGCGGCCCTTGCAGACCACAAAATAACTCAAAATACAGACGCGAAACCTACCACAAACGTGGCGAACTCGAGCCATACGAGCAAACAATATGGCGGCTGTGGAAAACAAACCGTTGACTGTGGACCAACACACCGAAATGATATTCAACCAGTAAGACGTTTTTCATAGCACGTAGTGGCCAACGGCATGCTCAAGGCCACAGTCTAGAACATAGTAAGACCAATAACCGATCGAGTATGCTTACATCAAATGTCCGGCGGCACCGTTTCACTTCTGTGTACCTACATATTTTGTGTCCAAACCGTTCTGGCCGGAGGGAAAGAGGAAGTGATTTTGGTTAAAAGGTTTGGTTGATTCAACCGTTTGTATGTTTGTATATGGCCAAACAAGTACGTATTTGATTCAAGAAAAGTTTAGTTGGCTGAACAACTTATGAAACGCACCAAGTATTGGCTTTGTTGTCCTAACAAAATGTTTATTTAACTGGACTAAACTATCTTTTTGGGATAACTACACCTGGCTGGCAACCAAATATTTGGTTGGTTCAACTGGTACACGCTTGTTTGGCCATATACAAACATATATACGGTTAAATCAACCAAACCTTTTTGTCTGTGCATTGATGCGAAGTGTTTGAGTGCTTGTAAGTGGATATGTGAGGTAAGAATGGAGCGAGCGACGTCGATAGCAGCTAGTGACGAGGACTGTGGGGCCGGGGACAAAGCTATGACGCTAGATAGGTCCTACGATCTCCTTACTAAGCACTTGTTACCAACATTCTGATTGCTCCGAAAAATACAACAAAATTGATTGCCAACATTTTCCCCGAAATCTTTTCACAATTCATGTGCACGAGTGTGTTAGTTGTACGCATATAATACTTAATTATAAGCATTATAAGTTAGCAAACAGTTTCCTTTTAAACATGTAATACGATAAAATATTTTGCTCCTTGGGTTTGTGAGCCTGCTCGTTTCCATTATATTTGTCCGTTGCCACGTGTCGGTTGTGTGAAATGGTGTGTTTGCGTTTTAATTGCCTTAAAACATATTATTTGAAGTCGATTTTTTAGTGTTTTATGTAGGTATTAGAGTGTCACTGATTCTTTTTCATGTGTGCAGTATTGGATTTACATTACGAATAATGTGTGTAATAAAATGTTGAGTTTCTTGTTGCGAGTACCCTAACCAAAACAGTTCCCACAAAATTATTTTACAAATTCATGCCACTTTTGATGCGTATGCGTACTAATAAATTAAGTAAGCATACTTTCGTATATAATACGAACATATCCCAAGAAATATTCAAATCATGCATTATAAACTTTTTAATACAGCAACATGATGTTAACGGCGGTAATTGGTAGGGCCAAAACCAAATACTTTTGAAAAATTAATTTACTGAAAATAGTCATAAATGAAGGAAATAAACAATTATATACACAGAAGAAAGTAAAATAGTGTTTTCTAGGCATAATATGGTAACACTTTAAAAATTAAATAATAAATTAAGTGGGTGATTTCTTGTACGATTTCAAACTGCGTGGTTGGCAACATTTTATCGTTAGTGAGGCAAAACAGCCCAGAAAATAAGACGCGATGCTTTAACCCGGGAGTGCCAACTGACGACCAGTTGTGGTATTTGAGAATATGCGGCGGCAGACTCTTGGCGAAGTAGGGGAGTTCACTGAGAAGAGCGGGCGAGGAGAGACTGCCTGGCCTCTGAGGAGAGACTGCCTGGCCTCTGAGGAGAGACGACTCTGTGTAGTACAACTGTATGTAGTGACAGTCATTATTTCTTACAGATATTTGGTGGTCACCAGGTGAAGATAAAAAATCCCTGTTTAGAATATTCTCAACTTAAAGTATTCTTTTGTCCTTGGCAGTAGTTTGTAATTTCATATTTACACGATGAAGCCTCACGCCTAGGGTTTGAGGATGAAACCAGAGGACAAGGAAATATATTAATTATCAAAATAACATATTTTCACGTGAATAACCAATGTGAATACTAAAGAACACATATTTTCATGCGGATAACCAGTGTAAACATACTGTATCAATTAACACAACATAAGGCTCTTATGTGAATAACAAACTGCATAGGTACATATCATAACACATATTTTAATTTTTAATTTCAGTGTATACATGTCTGTGAACGTGAGACGGCAGCTCCATGAAGATTAATTGAAAATGCAGTTGTGTACTATGGAAACGGGAAATATTTCATGTAGGTACTATAAAAAAGACGGAAATTTTTGAACATCAAGAAAAATCTAGCCGGGCGCAAAAAAAAAAAAAAACACGAGAACATATCCTGGTTTTGCCGGACGTCCGGCAACCCTACACACGCCACTTGTGTAGGCAGCCTTGGCTAAGGTTAATTCTACTACTAGTTAGAAAGAAAATGTGTTTTCTTATGGGAAAGTTTAGCACAGGGAAAATTTCTGCCCCTAGTTTAGCTGTTATCGCTAAGGGACCAGAAAAATATGAAACTGTAGTAAAATTAAATTTAAGTAGACTTGTAAATGACCAAAGTCGTTTAACTTAATTTTAAAGTGAAAATAAACCAATAAACCAATTTCGCGTTTTGAATTATCAACTGTGTAATTTAAAATTCAGTGATTGGTCAGTTTGCTCCCATTACCGATACCAGCGCTCCAGTGGCAGAAATGTTCCCTGTGCCTAACTTTTAACATAGATATTTCTAACCTGTAGCAGAATTAACCTTACCTTGGCCATACAGTATTCAGTTGTTGCCACAACACGAAATATTCGCTATGGATATTACAGACACTTGCTGGTAGAAGTATCGATTACAAAGTCGAATGATAATCGATAGTCACGTGCCCAGGCTAGAGCGATGTGTTTGGGTTAGGGCGGGGCGGAAAGAGCTGTTCATCAACACGTCTGACCACCTATATATGACCACCTAATACGTCATGGCAGGACAGATTGGGCGCGGTCTACCACAATTTTCATCAACATGTTTTTATATTTATATTTGTACCAGTTTTTTCTTGTTTTAGACACTAAATGTGACTAAATTTTCCTCTTATAAAAATGTTTTAATCTCGCTTAGTTTTTGCGTAATAGCTCGTTAAAACCAAAGTTTGCATGGTTCCGTTTTAAGGACGCCACTTAAACCAATTCACTTCCAAACTGAAAAAATTCACAGTGAATAATGATGTTGTAGGCTATAAATTCAGCTATGTTAGGCGACAAAATATTTTTTTTTTTGTATTTTTAAAGGAAAATATCGAATTTTCCAAATTTTTTATTTTAAATTTCATCATTTTTATTTAAATACAAAAAAGTTTAATTTTTTGCTTACATGTACAGTCATGGACACAAAAATTGGGCCACTGAAATAATCAAAGTCCACTTCGGCAATCATCGGCTGTGTGCAAGCGGGAGCCTGGCATCTAGGCAACCTGCAGAACAACGAATAGCGGTGCGCTCTAACTGCTCTGGGCACAGGTTGTGTTGTAGGATTGGAGCATCGCCCGTTCACACCTTCCTCAAGCGACCAGGCACTGTATATTGGCTGAACCAGTGCGTCGCACAAACTATTTAGTAAATGTAAAAGTGACACATGTCCATTTATATTACTCAAACATGAAGATAGAAAAAGTATTTGTAAAACACAGTAACGAAGTTACGAAAGTGCACAAATTTTCCAATACCAGATAAAAACCTTTACCTATATTCTCATTCTCATACTGCGAGCTTAAACTAATGTATATTGTAACAATACGGTAATATTTAACTGGCAGTCGTGGTGACGTTACGGTCTGACTTATTGGCTTACATCTTTACGTATAGAACAATTGCCGAACATTGGAGTGACCCAGTGGGTTTTACCGGGATACTTATATCCCTCTTTGGCAGTCCACCGCTGATCCATTGTGACTTAACTTCACATCTGTTAAGCACGAACAAACCGTGTAACGCCATCACTGTACTGATTATTTACAATAAAGACCTTCAGAAACAACCATAGAACAAGTATTTCAGACACTAAATATCTAACATCAAGCGGTAAACTTTATCCTGATTACAGAATAATGTTGTGAGTTGTTGGTCCAGGTAGTCGCAAACGGCCACTTTCACCCCGTCTGACAGAAACAGTTGTCATTCTCCCGTGCGAAACGACTGCACACTTGGTTCCGTCCATGGGTCCTAACGTAGATTGTTACTATCAAAGCTCACTTAGTAGCCACTTTCACGTAAAATAAATGTTGTCACAGCATCGTTGTCAGAAGAAGACGCAAGGATAATATTTCCTCATATTATCTTGTTCTGTAGGTAATGCCTAACTAGGCAGTTCTGACTGACAAGTGATTAACGTATCGATTATTAACATATATTACGTAGTGCAAGCATATATGAAGTGTAAAGTTATTAAAATGTATTATGTTGCTGTTCCCTACGTTACTGTATGTAATCCCATATTTAACAACTGTCATTTGTAATGTATGAACGCACAACTTACTGAATATTGCTGTCTACAATGTTGCATAACGTTTCACAACGACGCGTTAGTGAACAAGTGAAATTTCAAACATTTATATTCCAATATTCAAATTGCGTAAACGTGAAAATTTCTGAAACTCCGTAATACAAGCAATTAAACCAACGTTGACAAAATATTATTCTATGATAAAGTGATATTCAAAATATCTACGACTTCTACCAAAAATTTAAGGACACCATTATATTAAACTAACAA
This sequence comes from Medauroidea extradentata, assembly GCA_003012365.1. Classification (NCBI taxonomy): domain Eukaryota; kingdom Metazoa; phylum Arthropoda; class Insecta; order Phasmatodea; family Phasmatidae; genus Medauroidea; species Medauroidea extradentata. The sequence goes on along the minus strand of PNEQ01043044.1, from coordinate 22,881 downwards.
AAGGTTCTGGCTTTATAATTAATCCTAAGTGACCTGATTTTTAATTACACATGGATAACTGCTTCAGGCTATGTTCAGAGTTTAATTTGTTAAAAAATTTTAATTTGACAGATTATTTAAAAGTTACCATATTTTTCCTTTTTTAAAATAATAATAAAATACTAGTACAATATTATGCTTATTTTGTAGAACAAAAATAGAGGTTATTCTGTGGTTATAATTTTATTTTTAGGGATTTATGTTTCCGCCCAAAAAATTAGGATACATATAATCTATTTTTATATATTTTTTACATCTCCGGAAATTCATTAATGTGTAAAAAAATTTATGTTATTTAAAAAAACGAAAAAAAAAGCATAACTTTTAAACAAACTGTCGTATTTTCAATTTTGTTTTTACAAATAGTACACTGAACATACCCTGAAACAGTTATCCATGCGAAATTAGTAATCATGTCCCGTAGGATTAATTATAAGGCCAAAAAGTTTTGTTAGATAAACGTAATGGTGTTCATAAACTTTCAGTAGAAGCTGTAATTGGTACCTAAACACGCGATAATTCTATCTGGATACTTGAGCAATAAGACCTAGTTAAACAAACTATTATTTTTCTTGACATAGCCTGCGGTATACAATTATTGCGTACAATGCTCTGAAACAGTGGCGTAGGATCAGGGTGGTACAGGGGTACAATGTACCATCCAAGATTTGATAGTAGGTTACAAAATATAATTTGTACCCCGTACATATCAGTGCGTATGCGTAAAAAATGTAAAATTCAAATAAAGAAACACAATATAGCAAGACGTATGTTTAGTCTAATTTTATATTTATACTGATTTTAACAAATACAATTAAACTACTAACAACTTAAAAGTTTGAGCATAAACGTTTGGGTAAATATTTGTTTTGAGCGTACTGAAAGTGTTGGATTTTTTGCAAAAAAACCAGCCTTGCAGGTGTTTTTTTTTTTTTAATATAAATAATTTAATTCTCTGTCCACAATATTGACCAGGATCAGAAAAGATTCGTCACTCTTCCAAGGTTCGGTCTTCTCCGTGACAGTTCGGCTACTATCCACTACGCTGAAGTACTGAAATTCGCTTTCAAGTTCAGTGAACGGCTTATCTATACCATACAGTACGGCAGCTAGGATGCTGTGTAGTTCTTTGTGTTGTAGACGTCCGAAATATGTTATAATTTATACCAGCTGCCCGGCCGCGACTTCGCTCACAGTTCTTTTAAAAATTATCAACAATATAGTAATCTGGGTGTGACTACACTGACAGTCAACTGGATTTTCACATGTGATAATCGTGCCTGTACGATGCCACAGTTCGGTTACTTTTCTCATGGATCTCCAGTTTTCTCTGCCCTTCTGCCAGCTGCATCTATAATAGCATAGCAGTTCCCCGTCGTCGTTTATTCGCGGGGATTGAACCCTAAACTTCCTACTAGAGTCCCAAACTATTACGTCAAGAAAGTACGTCAGAATTAATAAAAAGCAAATGTGTTAAGATAGGCATGTGCCCACAGCGGTACGCGTATCAATAACTTGACAAAAAGTAACAACTTCAAAACATTGTTTCTCCGTATTCATATCTGCTTTTCGATACTTCTGTAATATTTTACATCTTTCCGCCACTTAAACTGTCGAATTTCTAAAAATTATTTAATCACTAGACATACTGGAAAGTCGCGAAAATATTTATCATAGTCTCCAATAAACTGTAGTATCTCAATCGTGACACGTGCGAACAGTTTTGTGGCAAACCGCATACGTTCTGTGTTAAAACTGTACAGTTCTAATTGGGTCTGTTGAAGAGGGACACGGTGCTTCATATAAACGATAGCCAATATAAGTGCAAAACCTTCAGTGTTATACATAGTATGTTAGAGCCTAGGAAACAATCAACTTTTCCCGCGATTTACCAGTGTCTCTATTAATCACTTATTAGTTATTTACGTAAGTTTCATTCTTATTCAGAAATATCGCGATATTTCCACACGTCTAACAGATACGGTCGATTAAGGGGCTGGGGTAGGGGCTCCCTGCAGAATTTTAAATTTTTAAATAATTTTAATGTTTGTACGATATATGATTTACTTTATAGACACATATTGTGAATATATTTAGAGTAATAAAAAGTTTCTAGGATTTATAGATTTTGTGTACTGGCAAATCAAGCCCAAATTTGTAAAAACGGTTTTATACAAGAGACGAAAACCATCTGACTTAAAAAATGAAATTATTTCACACTGAAGAACCGTGTCACAGGTTACATCAAGATATTTATAAAACAACTTCAGTGATTTATTTTTGTTTCTTTAAACAATTGCTGAATTTGAAATAAAAAATTGCCAAAATTCTGTCATTCTTTTTAATACGGAAAATGTCATTGCCGTTTTTTATACATGTCTTGACGTAGCCCGATACACTGTTCTTCAGTATGAATTAATTCGTTTCTTTAAGTCAGTCGATTTTCCTTTTCTTGTATAATACCGTTTTATGCAACTGTCATTTTACATGCTACTATATAAAAACTGTGTAAGCAAGAAATTTTCATTACTATAAAAGTTATCACAGTGTATACCTACAAAACAAATTATACTTCGTACAAAAACAAACATTATTAAAACAATTCAAATAATTTGGCTGTAACTCCCTCCGTAGTTGAAACAACGATAAATTTATTAATGTCCTTAGAGGTTGAATTTCAGAAAGTCCTGTAACTGCTTTTTAGGGTTATTCGTAGGCTTGATTTTGATACATCAATCAATCGATTTCACAATAGGTTTAAAAGTTATCGGAAATTAATTTAAATTATATTTTACAACTTTAACCCCCTTAGTTTTTAACTAAAAAAACAGGTAATATGTAGAGATGATGGTTTATTGCGCGTAAACTTGACTGTTTGCTGGATTTCAACACACGTTCAGGTTACCAGAAGATTACTTGCTTTAGCTTGTACTTGGAACTGTGACCCTATTTGACTAAGCCAATAAGAAGCCCGATACTGTAATATGTTATGGCTGTTATTCGTCTGCAGACAGCTACGTTATGTCAGAAGAATATCTCCAGATCATATATGTTTCAAAAAACTACAGTGGTTTCAAGGATATGTTGGCAAAAACATTTTCGCGACGCACCATCATCACTAGATGCGTTTTTGTAAACTTTGTGCTAATGTAGAAAGCACCTTGATATCTCAACTGGTTTAAGCGCTATTGAGGATTCCTGGAAAAACATATTTCACCACATTTCACTGACATACTATAATCTTCCAATTTTGAAAAAGGAAAAAAAAACTTAATTTGTGTTTACGGCATAAGGAAACCCCTTTCAAAATTTCACATATCTATTTACAGAGGTTAGGACTCTGCGTTGACGAGTGTATGGGTGTGTTAATGGGGCTCTTCATTTTATATAGACAGATTATGTATGTAGTGTCAAAGAAAATAACACAAAATTAACAAGAAAACATTAAAATATTTTTTCATATATGATACGCCATTGCGTCAAAAGAAAAAAATGAAAAAAAAAAAAGTATGGAGGCATGCGGAAATGGTTATGGAGTTTCAAGTATTCTTGTAGTCAGCATCAAATGTTATGTAATACAGGTATGACATTTAAGAGGTTTAGTAACGTGTCATTCGTTCGTTGGTTTGTCAAGGCTATCAAATAAGTTAACAATTCAGCAGAAGAATGAGTTTGTGCAAAAAATTTTAATAAAACATAAAATATATAACGTTTGTATAATATAAGGAAAATTATACTATTGAAGCACGTGTAAATGAATATCTAGATAATATTATGCGAGCCTAAAAACTCGTTAAAACAAATCAAATCGCTATGCAATTAAAAAAACTTAATTCAATATTATTTTGCTGACTGCATAATATATGGGAGGCCACGGTGGGTAAAGTGACTACTGCTCGACAAACCTAAGTGTGTCTTCGGAAAATATGTGAACTACAGCCGTCCCCATCTCTGACATACCCCACCCTCCTCTCCTTTGCCCCGCTACAACCTCCCTGCCAATAGCGAGCAAGTGGCATGGCCGTTGCGACCACTATCCTTGCGTCGCGACAAGCAGTGTGTACAGTCTCGTCAGCTGAAAAGTGACAACCGGTGTATAGTTAGTTGTTGTCCAGGGGGCCTATGCTCGAACTGCACTCGTATACGAAATATTAAATTTTCTGTCGATACTCGCATGATTTTAAGAAACGGTAAGCTCGAACCATACGAGAGCCCTCGTATACGTCCGGCCGTGCGAGTTGGTACTCTCTCGGGAGGCACCTTTCACCTTCACAACTCGTATACGTCGAGTGTAATAAGCTGACAATATGGCCGCCATGGCAAATGCCACCTTGAAATAAAGCGAGTTTGACGGCACATGTGGAATATAAGAATTACGTATCAGCGCTAAACACAACAAAACAGCAGTACAAATTTACTAAGGCTGAAAAGGACTAATTAATTATGACTAAAATAAACGTTTTTACAACTTACGTAATACTTAATAATAACCTCACTTGTAACACGTGATGTAATAGGCGAGCGGTGTTCGACCGCTTGGCTCAGTGGTTAGCACTCCTGGCTGCTGAGACATGGGTCCCGGGTTCGATTCCCGGCCGGGGAGGTGACATTTACAAACACTTTCTCGGGTTCAGGACTGGGTGTTTGTGTTCGTCTTGTCTGGGTGCCACACGTCAACATACAATTACTACAATCACACAAAAAGAATGTGACTAGGGACTACATGAATTAGCCAATTTAAGGGGGGGGGGGGATGTTTGGTGCAGTGGCGAGGCGATAGCCTTGTCATTGTACAAAATATTTTTTTAATAATAAATAAAAAAATAAAAATAATAAAAAGTGGTCAGAACTGCAGCGTCATTAATGAACATTTTTAGCTGCCGTGAATTCAAAACTTGGTGAAAGCAAGTAGATTTTTTTGCATAGTTAGTTATGTTCTTTTTGTCTTCTTGATGATGAAAATTTGATTTTAATTAAATTTACACGAAATATTAGCGTGCGGGACTATAAATAATTTAACTTTAGTTTAGTGCTATAATGATTCGAGAAACAACTATAGGTCTACACACTGTTGACGATTGTTGAATATTAATACTACTACTATTAGGAGAAGTAGAATACGAATATATATGCTATGATAAAGTAGAGAGCAATAAAGTGTATTAGATTTAGAGCCTACAAGGTATACAGTTCAACGAATGTTTTATTTCCTTAAATGTTGCGGAAGCTCTGCGTACTAATTGCTCTGTCTTTCTCCCAGTTCTGTACTTACTGCCAGTTTGTGGTAAGCATAGTATTTTATGTTTCTGTTATTACTTATCGAAATTTAAATAATTAATATTTTTGTGCGACAAGCAATGTGTGCAAAACAAATATAGTTGGAAATTCATTTCATCAAAAAACTTGGTAAATAACTGTAGGGTTTTCCCGCATACTTAACAAAACTGTGGTACATGTTTGCAAACTGGAAAAAAAAGTGATAAATAGGAAAACCTTGCAGATTATCGGATATAAAATAAAATAAAACGTACAAAACCAATATTCATTTTAAGATCTTTTACATTTCAAATTTATTCATAAGGTTTCAGCGATATGAGTTCGGCTGAATACCAATTTCAGCGTGTAGTTAGTTATTTGAATGAACATCCATCATTACAATATGTCTTTAGAATGTGTTGTAAAGTTTACAAGTAATCAAGAAAATATTAGTAATATTCTGCTTTTACGGTCAGGAATTACTCTGTATAACTAAGATAGTTTAAGTATTTTACGTTGCAAACCGAGTTTTCCTATGTAATAATACTAAACTTTATCGTGTCACTAACTTATTTTTAATAACATAAATTATGTGAAATGCATCTAATAAGAGCGAAAAACCCGGTAGCTAGAGCTGAGTCTCATTCCAACCTCAGATTCCAAGCGAAGAAAGTCTAACTGTCTTATAAATCGCGAAGTTATACACCGAGTCAAAAGACCAGCATATTTAGTACTAGCCGGCCGGCTGCGGCGTTGCCCGCGTGAAATTATGTTATGTAAACAGTAACCCTGGATAAAATATGCGATGAAGGCATTTAACAGCTAGCGTACTCAATAACAGTGAACTATATTTAACTGTCTTAGCTCAGTGTAAAGAGCGCGCGCAATATGCTCGTATGATGTCATAGCAATTCCCATCGCAAAGTCTTGCACGGGATACGAACCCGTAACCCCACCCTTCCACACCGCAAACTTTATACAATACGAATACCTGAGTGAATGTTAAAGGCATGCCGTGATAATTCTTTCGTATGTAGTGGCTACAGTCCAAAGAGGTTTTATTTATGAGTAGGTTGGCAAAAAGAAACGACTGTTGAATTATTTCTCCGTTATCATTCTCTTTTTTCGGGAGACTGTAACATTTTACTGCTTTTCACCTACTTAATTTTCGAATTTCATAAAAACCTGAATTTGATATGTAGATATTTACATAAGCTTCATTCTTATAAATAAATCATCTCGATATCTCAACGGGTATAAGCGACATAGATGATTATTTGAAATCACATTTAATTTTTTTTAACAGCTTTCAAAGACGAATTTCGAAAAATTGTAAAAATACTTTTTAGATATTTACTTAAAATCACCTCACTATCTTAAATGGTTTAGTGTAAATCACACATTAATGAAAAATACATTTTTTACTGCTTTTCACTTCCTTAATTTTCGAATTTCGCTTTTCACTTCCTTAATTTTCGAATTTCGCAAAATCGAAAAATTTGCGAATATGCATTTCTTTGGGCAATATTACGAAGTTAAAAATTTTATTATAGCATTCCCGGTTAATGAGATATCAACGATTCTTTTAAAACACATTTCACCAATTTTGACCCCTTAATTATCGAATTTCGAAAAATCCTTTCTTAGCGGGTGCCTACGGGGCAAGTGGAAGCTTCCTTCTAAATTTCATGGCTCTAGTCCAGCGGTTTGGGCTGTGCGTTGATGAGTGAGTGAGTGTGTCAGGACATTTCATTTTATATATTAAGATTGGTAGTACAAGGAGAAGTAGCACTTTCTGGAATGGGGTCTTCAAGAAGCAATTAGTTTGTCTTGAGGTAGGCCTACCAACATTTACTAGCTAACCTCGACTCGGACCAATTCACTATCGGTCCCATTCGCAGTTTAGTTAAACGAAACAATGGTGGCAAAAACCCCTTTCCTATAATTAGGATGGCGTCTTGTAAAATAAAACAGTTATAAAATAAGCGATACAGTCACATATGGCTCGTTAGAAATTGTCACATTTACTCTCTAGCTATGTCAGTGATTCATTAGATTTCGCCAATGAACAAAAAACCATGACTAATTACTTTCAACCCAACGAAATAATAAATTATATAGATAATTTGTAACATACCAAAATACGTTTACAACAGAATAAAACAAAAAATTTGCTTTAATAAAGGGATGTGTAGTCTGCATTATGATTAGTGTTTGCAACAATGAGAATAGTAATGATACCGGGAAAATTAATATAATCTAATATAAGTAATAAATTCCATAAATTCACAAAGATTGTCATCTCTACCTAAATGTTCTGTAGTAAAATATTTTCTCACATATGAATAATTAGTTTTAAATTAAAATAATATAACCTGTTGCGTTATGCCAAATAAGAAATGAATCAAATTCATAAAAAAAATTTCCTTGTTACTTACGAAATTCTTTTTGTCAACACTGGGATACAAAGCTGAAAAACTATCGTATAATGGTTTCTTACATAGACAAAAACATGAAAATCTTTAGTTCAACTACTGTTTACTTTTGGCTGGGTTGGTCAAATGTACGACGTAACATTTTGTGTCTGGAAAAATAAGTGCCGCATAATAAATGTAAAGACTCGTATAAAACATTTTTCTAACCACTATGCATGCATATTTTCTTACAATAAATCATTTAATGGGGTGATGACCGAGTGATCAGCGTATTGGTCTTTCTGTTACAGCTTTCTTAGTTTCAAATCCTCACAATGTAATATTTTTTAAAAATAATTTTAAATATATTATATAAATTTATTGTCGAATTACGACGTTATGCTAAATTTCTACTTGTAAAAAGAGAATTTTAGAAATATGAAGCGCATTATAAACCGATTCCCAGGATCATAAAAAATGCCATTTTTCCCACAGCTGTACTTGACTTTCATTATCTTGACTGATGCAAAAATTAACCATAGTCATGTAAGAAATTTTTGTGCAGATTTACCAAAATTACAATGACAAAAGTATACACATTCAACTTGCAACAAACCTTTCAATATATTTTTATTACGTTCCGTCATTTCAGTATGAATTAAGTTGTGCCATTATTTCCTCCCGCAACATTCTGGCTACTCTTGCTGTCCAAGTGGTTGTCAGCTTGCATTCGGCACGTTTTATAATCTTGTGGAATTTCATAAACGATATCTTACTGAAATTGGTATGCAATTATTGTAAAAATAAAGCATAAAAGTAAATATAAAAAAGTAGCATTCGTAATTAGAAATAATTTATTTTTAGGAACCGATTTCTTTGTACTCGATAATATTTTACATACTGCGTCGGAAAAATTGAGTTGAACATTTTATTATTTTTTATAATTAAGTATTATCTATATACGAAAGTTAAAAAATATTTTATATTTTTTCCCCAAGTCATTTATGGTTCCACAAAAGGCAGCGAAATATCTGTATTAAATCGATAATTACTTAACAAATCCAAAATAATTTTTATTTTGCCAGTTTTCATTTTGTTCAGTTCCACGATTTTTAAATTCACCGCCACGCAAGTGTCAGAATATGAACTGGACTTGTGAATGGCGGCCTCCCGTCAAAACTCTTTAATTTCTCGCTTCATGGATGCCAACCTGAATATACGATACACAATTCCACTCGTACGCTACTCCTTTCGAAAAAGTAAGGCGTATACGAGTGGCCGGTGTTGGAGCTTCCAACCTTCGTCTCGCAGACGTTTTGCGCCATACGAGACGATTCGCATACGAGTTCTACTCGCACAAACTCGAGCTTAGGCCCCCAGGTCGTGTCGTTTTGCACCGCACATCTACAAGCTATATCATTGCACAGGCCTATTAGACCTACTATAGATGGCCACTTACAATATGAATGAAGTGTACAGGGAGGGCTCCTAGACATTCCCCTCCACTGCCTTCACACGGCGACCTCGAAACACTAGCGCTCTTACCTCCACTACCTGGGACTACACGTAGGTTTGTCAAGCAGTAGAGCACTCGCCTCCCTACCCGATTCCTAGCGGTGTCGGTCCCTGGAATTACGCATGTGAGAATCGTGCCGTATAATACCGCTGGTCGGCGGATTTTCTCGAGGATCTTCCGATTCCCTCACCCTACATTCCGGCGCCGCTTCATACTCATATCACGTCATTCCTCACCAGCGCTAAAGACCTAGACGTTATTGCTGGCAAAAAAAAAAAAAATATCTTCACAGAGAGGAAATTACGTTCCAATAAGTAGCTGAACAGAAAATACTCAAAGTTGTTGAAATCAATTAAATCACAAAGAAAGCATCGGCATTCAATTTTTAAAAAACATCACAGTCTTCTATGTGTGTTCAAAGGTGACTTTATAAATAAGGTTGCGCTTTCTTCGTCGTCAAAAGTTACAGTTTGCTACGGTTTTGATGGACGGATAACATTTTATGAGGCTGCTGATTGGCTGTAGATCACGTAATTAACGGGTCCACAGACGAAAGGTGGATGACTAGCTTTAGCTTTATACGCCGTTTAAGAAGGGGTATGCTGTTAATGTTTTTGTTTAATTCAATGTTGACTGTATACTATCTGCGCCACAAGTCTGAGATTACAAGGTGCGGAGGACCGGGAAGTGATATGCGAGGTAGTAGAATCGCTTTTACTATAAAATTCAAGAAAATATTTGTACTTTGAACGACTTGTTGGGAAGCAACATTTTAAGATTATCACATTACAACAAATAACCCACGTAACACATGTGATCTCGTACTACCGAATAATAAGTGCTGAGTAACATTCACAGATATATGAAACTTTTATGTATATTACCACGAAGGTAACCTTGTAACATTATTTCCTTGAAGGTTTAAAGCACATTGTTTTATCATTAATATCATAGTGTTTTCGTGATGGTCATCGTAAGAGTAAAGATTTCAAAACAATTAAAATTCACTCTTAATGGAATATCTGGTAAGAAATTCTGTTTACCTTACTTTAATTTTTATGTCTCAGCAGTCTATTACACGTATTCTTGATTATTACACGTAGCGTGCGTTGCAAACAGCACTGACGCTGTTGTAGCAATTTGTATGCCGCAAGGATTTTGTCAATATTTTTGGTTGCGCATAATTAATGAACTTATTCTTAAATTGCAGTGTGTAGTGTTCTTGTTTTTCGTATAAATTAACATTTTTAGAGTTTCTGATTTGTTAACTGTCTCGTTGTAAAATTTCGCTAAAATGTTTTTCTAAAAAAGTCACTACTTAAACAAGTTTAATATTCAGCGTATCTAAATACAAAAAATTCTAAAAGTGCACCATTGGATTGTACACCTTGAAATAACACATTTTCCAGAGGAGGACCCCCGGACCCCCCGCTTTATTAGAGGGATTTTATTGTTCCAAGATGTAACCTCTCCCTCCCTCCAGTTTTGAAATGTTCCAACGCCCCTGCTCTCAAAACTTTTCAGTATCGTTGTTGCTGAGTATTTTTGCTGCCTTATAAACATTTTGTTGCTTTATATACGCACTAGTTGCAAAATAAAGATGAGGGGCAGGCAACACTTTATTAGAATGTGAAAGTTAACATTTGTAGAATTAATACAACGTAAACTGAAAGATAATAATATCGACTAATAATACACCGACATCTGATATGTTTGTGGCACAACGTCAATATTTCTACTCCTCATTATATGTACAATTACTTATGAATGTGAAATATCATCCACGGTTATTCTCTACTAAAGACGGCGAAGAACTTGTTAACCGCAATATCTTGTTGCGATTTGTGTCCTTTTTCCCCACAGCCTTCGCTTGCCGTTGTGTGACGCCTCGCGCTCATCAGTCACCCGCGCGAAGGCCTGCCTGCCGAACATACCCGAAGCGGGACTTAGACAAATTTCCACCTTCACGAGTTGGCCCATTTTTTGTGTCCATGACTGTACGTCACATTGTAGTAGCCTATGAGGTCTTTATCCACTGTGAATGCTTCAGTCTGGTATGTCAGTCGGTTTTAGAGTATTCCTTAAAACGGAAACATGCAAATTTTGACTTTAACAAGCCATTACGCGAAAACTATGAGAGATAAAAAAATTTCATAAGAACCAAATTTAGTCACATTTTGTGTCTAAAATAAAAAAAAATATCTGGTACAAATGAAAAATAAAAACATAGTGATGACAATTGCGGTAGACCGCGCCCTTAAGATGAGTCTTTACAGGTTTCAAATTTCAGCGTTTAACGCTTGGGAGCAGTAGAGCGATAAAAGTCAGAGTACTACGCTCGGCGAGAAGCCTGTCGCCTCTATTCACAGCGCGTCAAAATAGCGTGCAATGTTTGCGTTGTAGTCATTTTCCTATGGCACTTTCAAGCGATGACACTACAGATTTATTCTTGGATAGTATGAAGTAAAGGCCGCTGTATGCTTCTTGTTTTGCACTTTACGAATTCAGGTCGTATTTTCGGAGTTACATTGGTCTAAAATAGCAGTTTTTAACCTTTTCGAGATGCCCGTAATCATGTTTCTAACAATCGTGCTGAATTTGTAGAGTTGCAGAAGCGTAGATCAAAGTGTGTGTTATTTCCGTAGATAACGACAATATGAATAAGTTAGGCGGTTTTCGCGAATAAAATAATACACGTGACACGCTACAACATCCATGCGCCAGTAAGGACTTCTCTCATTGTTTTGTTTGAAACCTGGTAACTGTTTTCAAACGCGATCAGCTATCAACCATTTTGGTCCTAGTTTCTTTGCCTTGCAAAAATACGTAGAGAATTGAAATATTAAAAAAAAAAAAAAGTTAAAACTGATATCAAGTACACGTATTTAAAATAAAACTCTCGCTGCCGTTAAAATAATAACTTAAAACGTATAAGTTACATATTTTAATAACATTTGCATATTTTATCTACGGAACACTTTGAATCATATGTGTTTTTGTTTCACTTTTTGTTTGTATTTACATTCGATTGAAAGTAGTTGCTAGATCAAACGTATATTTTTATTTTATTATTTATACAGCTACACGTAATTAAAATTATCTGTTTACTTGTCGATGCTAGTGCTAGAATAATATTTGTCCGCCGTGTTTACACACTGAGCGGTATTGGAAACAAACACGTTTATTCATCAACTGAGGTATCCCGGCTGTGACGAGCTGATACTGTTTCATTTACTGGAAATTTTCGCGTTTATGTTTTTAAGAGTAGACTATATGAAACTAAAGTGTAACGTGGTCATATAATGGGTCTTGTAACACGCAATCAATTATATGTTAGGCACGGGAGTTAATATAAAATAAGTAAAATTAAATTGTTTTTCAAAGTACCTCTTGTCGAATGTCAGGTTAACTGGCAACGCACAACGTGACGGTTAATGAATATAGGGTTTCAGGATTTTGTAATAATGTATTTAAATGTTATTAATGAGCGTCGAGTAGCCAGGCGCAGTAGAGACAGGGTACTATGTAGTGAATGATAAGGGCAAGAATACATTATCAGTAAAAGTGTACGGAAGTAGTTCATGAAGGGCCGTGCTGCTCCAATATACGGCGTATGAATGTAAAAAGTTCAGTTTTAGGTTTAAGCATATTCGTACGAATTTATTAAGATTATATAAAATGTTCCATTCTATCGTACATAATTTGTGATGTAAAATTTAGATTAAAAGTAAATTTACAATAACAAGTTTTGCTGATTTATATTATTTGTAATTTGTTTACTTGAGTGTAACAGCCAGGCGTTGTTTACGTAATACTGCTTTCCTGAAACGAGTCCCGTTTCAGTAGTAATACAGAATGTTTCTGAGCTACAGGTACAAACAATGTAAGGTTATTCCTTGTGAAAAATAAAGCCGAAAATGTAGAGGCCTCTTAGTACCTAGGTTTCATATTTAGGGAGTAATGAGCCTTTGAATATCGAGTTTGAAAACAGTATTATCGGAAACTGAATTATCTAAAACGACTATAGCTATTCTAAATACTGATTTATGTTATTAGGGTTTTCAAACCCACATTAAATGCTGGTTGATACCTCCAACCGTTACTAAAATAACAGGGGTGGCCATCATCTAATTGGATACATTTTTTTTTACCGTCGGGATATTTGAACATTTGAAGATGTTTTTCGAGTAATGTGAGGTGTGTAACAAAAATGGTCCTCTTACTGCAAATGTCTAGGTAGGAGTGATAGTTTTGCTTAAAAATTCATGCGAGTGCCAGGAGATCATAGACAGTACTGCGCACATGTATGTCGATGTGCTTAGTTCACGGGTTATGGTGGACAATCACTGTAAACAACATTACACACATTCAATAAGTTCACGATATCGTATCAACAGGTACAAACACCGTGAGCTGTTTCTCTATCCAAAATGGTGTAAACATGACATACGAACAATGTCGTACAGTAACTCGTAAAGGATATATTCACCCTTACGAATTAACGTTTTAAAAGATTTTAATTTTCAAAGGTTTTAACTGAAAATAATAACAGCTACTGGAAATTAAAGGAATTAGTCAGTGATTGATGGCGTCACTTTACGTTGATATTTTGTGTAGTACTAACATTTCCTACATCGAGAAAATAGAGTGGTATGTTCGTACCAATGCGTGACTAACACGGTGGGTATTTGTAGACCTTAATACTTATCAAAGATGTGATACACATATATGATACACATGTGAGGGTGCACTGTGTCGCCTGTTAGGTCCGCAATCCGCGTTGCAAGGCTGGTCATTCGACCACAGTTTAGTTGTGTGTGAAGGCGAGCTATTTGATAGGACAGCAGTGTGCGAATTAAGTTTTTTTCTGAGGGTGGGAAATGAGTACACCTATATCCGGCAAATAAAGCGGGAAGGGGGGAGAAGGTCTGGGGGTCCACCCCTAGGAAATATTTGGTTTTCGAGGTGCAAAAAGGTTATATTTAAGCGTTTTTCGTACCTAAATACAAAGTATATCGCTAGTTGAAAGTGTAATTTTTTTCAGAGAAAAATTTAGTTTAATTACGAAAGATTTTACAAACACAAATTCATCAAATCCGAAGTCTTATCGTCTAATATATTTACATAGATATAATATCAGGAGTAATAAATTTAAATAATTTCATACTTTTCAGGAGGAAAATCACTTTCCCTGGCAGGGTATGAATTTACATAATATGAACCAGGAAAAAATAATTATGAGAGGGAGAATTCCTTAGCATCACTCTTCCCCCCCCCCCGAAAAAAAAAATGATTCGCACACTGTAGGACAGTCGTATGTTTCTACAGATCTTCTGATAGTTGCAATTCAAAAGGGAAAACCGTAGATGGTAACTGCACGAGGACGTGACTTGCTAAAATTCCACATTTACTTTGCAGTAACTGTTCAAAGTTATCAGAAGATACGTAGAAAACTTTACGACTGTCCTGTAAAGTAACTCGCCTTCACACACAGCAACTAAACCGTGGTCGCATGACCAGCCTTGCAACGCGGGTTGCGAATCTGACAGGCAAAGCAGTGCATCCTCACGTGTCAGTATTTAGTGATGTATGATATTGTCATACTTGTTTGTGGAAATACCAAAAAATTAGTTCAATAATAATTAGGCCTGCTACTGTAAAAATAAGTTGGACTGTTATGCAAGTATCACTAACTGATCTAATTTATTTTCCAGCGTATTTTTGGACATTAACACGTTAATGTTGTGGCTACTGTCAGTGCTTTTTTTTTTTTTTTCTGATATCCAATTTCCGTTTCGGTTCGTCCGCATCAATATTCCTTGTTCTATTTCGTTCCGTCCTTCTCGCGTCGGTGATGTTTACATGTGACGTTGGGCGTGAACAGTTAAATTGTGTTGCATACCGAAACGTGGATATGTGTTTGCATAAAACAAACTGCGGCAATGTTTATATAATACTAATAAAATTTTAACATATTTTTTTATAATGTCATAAGATTATAAGGTGAGAATAACGATAGATCGTGGGGTGCTCATGTGATTTTTCCAAAGAGATAAGTACAAAATAATCCGAGAGGACTTACAGTAAGTTTTATCACTAGTTTATTTTTCCTGCATAGAGTAGGTACCACAATTTCGTTACGTCAGTATCAGAATTTTTGAGTACGCTCGTTAGCTATGGTTTGACTGTTGCAACTGAATGTTGAAATATACTGTAGGCCTAATTGCACAGGAAATCAATTTTTTTTTCAAGTTTTTAAGTAATTAACTCCTTCGTATGTCGATAACATGTACGGAATTTCACGCAATATTATTTTTATTAGTAGTGCTAGATTGTTTTGTATGATACTGATTGTACAAAGTTTTGTCGGTTGGCGAGATGAAGTGATATGATATTATTGGTTTGCTTCAGAACTCATGTAAGAGGGAACGGAGAATACAAGTTTAAATGATCAATGCTAAATGTTTGTTACAGGGACAAATTCTGCCGCTTTAGCGCTGGTATCGGTAAGAGGTGTAAACTGACCAATCACAGAGCGTTCGTGAATCTTACATTACATGAAGTTCATAATTTGAAATAAAAAAATTGGTTTGTTTGTTACGTAAAAAATTAAATTAAATACTTCTCTCTTGGCCAAACCCAGTTAAATTTAATTTTGCTTCGGTGTCGTATTTTATTAGGTAGGTTAGTGATAGCAGCGAAACTAGTTGCAGAAATGTTCCCTCTGCCAAACTCTCCAATAAGAAAACACGTTTTCTTTGCAACCTGTAGTAGAACTAAAGCTGGATTCACAACCACTACTTAGCGTACGTGCGTATGTACGTTTAAAAGTAGAAACACCGAGTGTGCATGCTAGCATTCACATCCTCTTGTAGCGTGCATACGTACATGGCAGAGTTGATCAATTTTCTACTTCGTATGTACGTACACTAAGTGGTGGTTGTGAATGCACCTTGTGTAAACGTAAGAATCAATTAAATACTTATTTATATTGAGAAATCATTTATCTTGTGGTCATACATAAATTACGATCATGTATTACCGACATTTTATGACATAAGCATTTTCCGCGCATGTCTACATTAAATATTGTTGTGAATCCAATCTCTAATACATAACTTACGTGTGTGTGTTCGTACGTACGTTAAGTATTGTTGTGAATCCAGCTTAACCTTACCCAGACCGACGAGTGCTGTGCTGCTCTGCGGCCGATCTACTGTATATTCCTTCCAGAACTGCACAACGTGCGTGATAACTGCTTAGAAATAGCACTGAAACAGTATTGTTGCATGCTGTGTTTCTGAGGGCCGGGTGGTTGGAAGCTGTGTCGAAACACTTTATGGACTAGCTCATGATTCACAAGCCAGACAGCTAAAACTACGTCATAGAGACCTGTTTCAACTGCGTCTTAACCTACAAAACCGGCCTACGAGGCTCAAGTCACGTCCACAGCATGATGTAATGTCTATTGTTAGACACCTGTAATGCGGTGAATCCCCGGAGTTTGGCCAGAGTATAAAAGCCCCGAATCAACAGATTTGGGAGAGTTTGCTATTGGTCGTGCTAGAGGAAGGTGCAATGCTTGTGGAGAGAGACTGGTGAAGACATCTTGGTGACGTCAGAGTCTATCTACTGTGAGGCAGCAGGCACATACCTTTGGAATAGTATTGGGGGATCAAGAGGACTGCTGCTGCGGGTCGATGGATAACCAGGAGGTGCGCGACGGGAGTCGAACCGAAGACCTCAAGCGTGAAGACAGTGGTGCACTCGGGGTGCTGCGCAGCACATTGTGAGCCATCACCACTTCGGACTGTTAAGGTTGTACGTTGTCACTATTTGAAAGAATGTTAATTGGATTTATGTCTGAACTTTTATTATGATTTGTAGTCTTTGATTAATGGTAAATATTTTTGTACTTTAATTGTCGAAGTTAATTAACGTTTCCGTTGCACAGTAGTAATTGTGTGCATAATTAAAGGTGTTGTGAAAGTTATAGTTGATTGCTGTTTTGTGTATTTTTGTAAGTTTTGTTAGCTAGTAAATCAGTAACTTAGTTCAACTCTTTTATTTGTAATTATAAGACCTCTATTACAAAGAGCTCAAAATTGCCCACATGTAAATTTTTGCTAAACTTGTATAGACTGTTCACGATAAACTGAGCACTGCTGACAATTTTAAATACGAAAACTTACGTTTAGAATATATTGGTTTGTGGACGTACGCCATTGCTCATGTTTTTTGCTGAATCAAACCTGTGTTGGATGACAAATAACGACAAACGAACAAGAAAAAAACATACACACACAAAAATAGAAAAAAAAAACCCCTAGAATTCAGTTGAATATCGTGACAACACCACCCAGACACAGAAGACAGACACACATATAGAACCAGATTCCCAATATGAAAAAATATGGAAATAGACAAAATACAGTGGACAACAAACACAAGACAATAGACAACACAACATAAGCTATCCCCGTCTTCAGGCTGAGACACATCGAATCTCATCGAAAACTTACATGTCATTAAAAGTAGTGTAAGCAACTGATAACTCTCAAAACTTTCCTTCTATAGCCGCAGTAAATACATTTTGTTGTTGTAGCTGTTGGGCAGTGCTCACCTTAAAGTGAACCACCTATACAATGTGTATACCCATTTCAGCTTTCAAGTATTCCTAACATACGGTGTTCTCGCGGGCGAAAATTGTGCAATAGCGTGTTTTGCGGTCCGTTTAGGTGTGGAACTCTTGGAGCAGAATTTTTAATCAGATGTAGGCGTATACAACACACATTTATCTTGCGCCTAATAGTAACACGAAATTTGCACGTTACTATCCATGGTATTCGGTTCCTAGTGACATTCTCGCCCCTATAACACGGAGCAAGGGAGGTCTAAGTGCGGCAGGGAGGATCGAAGATGTGACCTGCTGAGCGCGAGTGGACACGCACAGCCATGGCTCAGGGCACCTGGAACCGACACGCCGTACACACGGCCAGTGTTGCCAAAATGTGCCGAATTTCAAGTGGTTTGTTGAATTTCCCGTGGAACGATTAATACAAGTTTTATATAATTTGTGATTTTAGTTTCATACAGCAAACCATTTACGTTTTATCTGTAAAGGACAAAATACAGACTTTAATGTGAAACTAATAGTTAACTTTCACATTGAAGAAGTAACATCTGTCTTGTGTATATATAATGTTTCACTTTCCACTAAATATTGGGTGCGTACTCATCGTGTCAAGTTGTGATTGTTGTGGCATACGGCCTATAGTCTCCCTGCAGGGCCCCTGGGTTAAGTCAACACCACAGAGATAAATGCAGGTCTGCTGCTCGCGATAGGCCCTCGAAGGGCACATCAAGCTCATGACAGAGTGATGTAGGAATGCCACAGCGTGGGCAGCCTGTTGACCCCCCTCTCCCCTCCTCTACCCTTCCCGTTACCTCTTCCAAACAGTTCCGGAACGTTCCCTGTACTCAAGAAAAACAGGTCTTTTTTAACTGTTCTTTCCGGAACGCTTCTTTATACACGATTATATATATTTTTCTTTTTAACTACGTATTCAGAATCTATTGTTAAACCATGTCTGAATAACTACATTTCAGTCATAGTTTAACTTGTTTGTGTCTAAATCCATTATTTAGGACTTCTACCATCTCGTATTCATATGTGTTTTTCCCTTCAGATTTAAACCATGTTCAATAGTGGCTAACTAGCCACAGTTTAACATCGGACAAAGGTTTAGCAACATCGTATAACTTCCCATTTCCAAGACGATTAATCAGATGTCAAATTTTTTCCTTCGTAGGCTGGAATATTTGCATGGTTATTGTGTGTGAAATGTTAAAATCGTCGCAACAGAGTATTTTGTTGCGTCGAAAACAGTATGCAATGTCGGAGAATTCATAACGGAAAATATAAACCAATTGTATATTAAAATGGAGACAAATGATTAAAAGTTAAAACGACGTAATGATAAAATCCATGATTTAATTTGACGAATATGGAAGTATTAAGATTATTTCTTTGTACAGAGTAAACAAACAAAAATTATATAATTTGATTAATTGCGAATGGTATTTCAGTTAACGAACAAAACAACGCATTACTCGAATAATGGCTCTGACCTAAATAAAATATACTACATACATATAAAACGCGAGTTTATTTGTTCCAAACCTATTATTTTTCTTATGTTTATCCTACCCTTAAGCTACTATTTTTTTTATTTTAAATCCATGTCTAAACCAATTTTTGAACACGACCCTTTTTGTTTAATACAAGATCGGGAAATGGGGAAAAATATGTTTTCATGTGCATCTCGAATCTCGATTAACAAAACGTAATAATATCCCAGCCAGTCGGCTACACACAGGAAGATAACATAACACCAGAAAAAGGGGGGGGGGCACAAACAGAAAAATACCCAAGCCAAGCGGCTACACACAGACAAATATAGTAGCCAGGCTGCTACACACAGAAAATAAGGTTTTGTGGGGACGGCACCAACATTTTTTGTACTGGTCAGAACATATTTAGATTCACTGCAAGATTTTACCGGGGGCGACAAAAAGTTGTTGTTGCAACCGCAAAAAAAAAAAAAAAAAAAGGTTCTGTCCATTCTTACAAATATTTTGCTTTGGCCGCAAAGGTTTTTTTTATATGGAGCGGATTTTCGCAATTCCGCTTATTTCGCCAATTTTGACAGACGAAATGCCTTCAGAACTGACGTAACCACGCGAGCGAACATTACCCTGGAAATTGGATTGCATGTTATATTCCAAACGGAGTCTTGGCAAAATATCCCAAAGGAAGTGTTTGTAATGTAATCCGTGGTTGGTGCAGTGACTAGAACACTCGCTTCCCACCAAGGCGATCCGGGTTCGATTCCCGGCGGGGTCGGTCCTATGATTTACTACGTATGTGAGAGTAGTGCCGGACGATGTCGCTCGTCGGTATGCTTCACCCGACAGTCTTATGTCGCGTGTCCCATTATTGTAGTGCGTCATCCCATGTTATATTAAGCCCACCGGAGGCCTTGCTGTCGCGAGGAAGACGAAGCTTCCTTAACTCGCTGGGTGTTTGTACAATCAAATGCACCCCGACAGTCTAGTTTTATATCATTGGAACGACGGCGGGGCGCGTGTAACTGTTTCAGTTGGCTCCGGACCCGTATTTATGGCTGAGGGGGGGGGGGAGTTGTTGCTGAAATTATTATATTACGTGTTTGTGTAATCGGCGGGGGAGTGATGCTCCCCTTCAGTTATGCTGTGGTGATGTTGTGTCGTGTTGTGTCGTGTTGTTATGCCCTAGTGAGGTGACGTCATCAGATGGCTAACTGAACACATAGAGTTGTAGTGAAGTTCCTGCAATCACCGTGTAATGCATGCAGATATTTGAAGTAACAGTTTATTTACTATAATTTTTTTGGATATTTTTAACTTTTTTTTCCCATGCTTAAGGGGGATCAGTGCTTTCCATCTTCTAATTCTTCAATTTTCGCTGTCAGTTCCATAGAATAGGACTCATTAAAATTTCTCGTTTGACATGGCGCAGATAGTGTCCTTCTTAAGAGTTACCAAATTGTCACACCTTCACTACCTTTCTTAGTTTTGTACTAGTAACCTTCCGGAGGAACAAAGTCATTTTCTTACGGATGATCACTGGTGTAGTATAATCAGTCGTAGTCAAGTAATGAAAACTGTATACAGCGTAAAAAACTATTCCCTCTGCATTGTCGAAGGATAAATCATTATAGAAAATGTGTGGGCCAAATTAAATGCAGAAGTTCCATTATAAAGGTTTTGGGACTGGAGTCAGATCACCATATAATTTAAATGAGCAGCAAAGTATATTTTGTTAGTGCAAAATGTCGGCAATAAATTATGGCATATTAATAGTTTCCTAAAGAAACAAATAAAATAATCTATGATCAAAAGAGGAAGTATAAAAAATCATTTATAATCTGTCTTGCGTTCTTACAACTTCGAAAACCCTCGATTCGTAATCACCTCCTAGCGTAGGCACGTTGAATAACCCAGTAATGTTAGGAAGCGTGCTACATTATGTGAATGCTTACATATACACTCTATTTTTACACATACGTACGTGTGAATCCAGCTTAAGGGCCCTCCCTAGATAGGCTGCGTTTGCGTGTGTGAAGCAGGAGCGGTAAGGTTGCTGTTGGCCGACTTATGTAACGTATTATCGCCTCTCCACGCAATCTACTCAGCTGGCATGCAGTGTTTTACTATTATCCTTTTTCCTTTGGGACTTTGAGCGGTGACCACATTATTTTTAATTGTTCGAAGTCTGACGCTTGTTTCTATAGTTATGTTTTTCGAATCCGGTTGTTATTTTTCCAGATATGGCGGTCTGGAAAAGTCATATTTAGTCATTTTGAGGGGCCCAAAAATGATGTTCTTAATAACCGTGTCGAATATTTGACACTATAGCGACATAGTTTGAAGTGTGTGTTCTTTTCGCATATATACAAATATAATGCGCATTTAGTAGTTTTGTCAAAAAAAATAATCGCAACTCGCAGCAATGTATTTCAAGCCTCTTTAGAGGGCGTGGTACATAATTCAACGCTAAAAGCATTAATCTATAACTGTAGGTTTCTTGAAGCCAATTTGCGAAATTTAAACAATAGCAATCCTAGACATTAGTTTTAGCTAACGTTTTAACCAAAATTGTTTCCAGTGTTACGAACATCTGAGGCACAATCTCTGACGTGGAATCTAGTGCATTTAACTGCGGTGCAAGAGATCACGCGTAACGAATTAGTAATTCTGGATAAATATTTACTCATAAAGTCGGCGAATACCATTATCTAGGATTGTCATTGAGTATTTAATCCCTACTGGCTTCGAAAAAAAAGTGTATAAATCAATTGATGTTTTTAGCATTTATTTATCAACCACGCACTCTGTAATTCTACATCAGGGGTGAGATACGCAGACCCTGGGGTCCCTCGTCATACGGTATTTAAACAATTGAAACGTAATCCGTGTGCGAATGGTGAGCCTGAACGACATGGCAGTGATAGTTGCTGTAAACAAAAGTGTTGTGTCGCTCTCAGCGACTACCTAACAATGCCTCACGAGGAACCAATACCAGCGTTCACCAGAAAGAGGTCAAGGTTTGACGTCACGCCGCTATCCGTACCAAGGCCAGAGATACCGGCAGTTCCTTCCTGCCCACGTTACGAGTACACTTTACAAACATGCACATTTCACGTTATTGTGTGGCGACAAGCTAGAATTCACGGGCCTATACTCGTCCGAACACACTCCATGGTGTTATTAGCTCCGTGCCTTCGTGTATTTGTATGCCCTCATTACAGTGTTCACTTTACACGTCTTGATATAAGAGCATTAGTAGAGCCGCGATTGTATGGCGAAACTATGTTTGCAGTGATTGGTATCGTTGTCTCACGTGCACATCTGCAGCTACACTGTTAGAAAATTTGTCCGTAAATTTACGAAAAGTAACGGTAAAAGTTTCTCCGTGGATCTTCGTAAATTTAAAACCTCTTCATAATGTAGAGAAACGGTATTCTTCGTTAAAGTTACAGAACTGCCCGTAAATACACAGAAACTTCATTACATATAAAAACGGAATTCTTCGTCAAGTTACAGAACTGCCCG
>PNEQ01043043.1:0-10384 GCA_003012365.1 Medauroidea extradentata | reverse complement strand
GCTATTTGTGCTGTAGAAGTTGCTATTTGTGCTGTAGAAGTTGCTATTTGTGCTGTAGAAGTTGCTGTTTGTGCTGTAGAAGTTGCTATTTGTGCTGTAGAAGTTGCTATATGTGCTGTAGAAGTTACTATTTGTGCTGTAGAAGTTGCTATTTGTGCTGTAGAAGTTGCTATTTGTGCTGTAGAAGTTGCTATTTGTTCCGTAGAAGTTTCTATTTGTTTGTAGAAGTTTCTATTTGTTTGTAGAGGTTAGTATACGTTCTGTAGAAGTTACTATTCATTCCGTACCAGTTACAATTTGTTCTGTCGAATGGGAGAAAGAGCTTGGCTCCTTCCACAGAACAGATTATTAGAGGAACAATTCAGATAGTACCGATAACTATACTTAATTGTTTTGTCTGTTTTAACATAAGCAGAGTACCTACTACAATAGCAACTAGTACAAAGGCAAATGTGGTTCTAAATAGGCATACATAAGAAAGTAATTTATCATGAAATTTAGTTATTTACCAGTAATATTTTTAAACGATCGTAGAATAATTCAGGAAGAGTCTGATAAATGTTTGTACTAGTTATATGTAAGCGGTACGTTACTTTGATACCCATGACAGATTTTACAAAAATATAATAAACAACGCACAACAAAGATATTTTGAAAATGTACTGTTATTTTCAAGTTAACTGTTACATTTTTTATCCACAATGCTTACAGAATAACCAAGTCTGCTAGCTTCAGTTAGGAGGCGTGATTTTACACCAGCAATACAACTGAATGCCAGGAATGCAGTTTGGACGTAACCAGTTTGTGAACTACCAATAATCTCTGCGACCGTATTTTCCAAGGCGTTACTTGTTAGCTTTAAGGTTTCAGATGGTGGGACAGTAGTATTCTGGACTCAACCGGGTTCGACTACCGGCCCCAGTCTTCCAGAATTCTGTTTTCCATGGTTTCCCGACATAACCCCAAGTGAATGCTGGAGTGGTTTCGCAACGAAGGTCGTGGCCTATTCCTCTGATTTGCCTACCATTGTCTGTAATGACTTGGTTGTCAACGAGCTCACTTTCATTGACATTAAATAACCAAGTTTCGTTTTAACGTTGGTGTGACATATTAGTAGATGCCATACAATTAACATAACGAAAGTTAAGTGAGAGGTTTAGTATCAAAAGTAAAACATAGATAACGGGAAGTTGAAAATATAGGTTGCACTTGATGGAGGTAGGCAGGTAATGCATCATAACAGCTTGTCGACAGCGAGGTTATGAGAAACGAGAAAAGCAACCACGGCAAGCATTAAACACAATCTCAACATTCGTCTGGAGTGAGTCCAGAAAATCGAAATCAAGGTAGCCATACTGGGAATCGAATCAGAGTCATTCCAAATGCTATTACCGCGCAACCTAGTTCGGCAGTGGGCAAAATAATACGGAAAGTAAAGTTAACCTCGCTCTTTAGTTTTACAGTCGTTTCGAATTTTTTTTTACGGAAATTAATACATACATATATATGTGTGTGTGTGTGTGTATATATATATATATATATATATATATATATATATATATATATATATATATATATATATATATATATATATATATACATACACACACACACACACATATATATATAATTCATTCTTACGGTTTTAAAACTTATACATCATAGTTTTAATCTGAATATTTCCGTTGAAATTCAACGAACAGATTATTAGATTTTTGCCCCTGAAATATTACATATTTTGTTGTCAAAATAATCCAAACTGAAGCAAAATTATTATTTGCTAGCAGACGGTACAGTATTTAAAAAAGAAAAAAAAAAACGCTCTGGAAAAATTGTGTATCGTTTGACTGCACACAGTCTCAAATTTTTTCAAAGCATTTGGTTAAAAATATTGGAGTTATTTGCAATTGTTTGAAATAAATTACAGATCATTGCCTTAATGCACGTCATCAAGCACAGAAAACTGCCACACCAGTGGCCACAAAGGCGAAGGTGTCTGTCTGCCAAAAAAAGTCGTACCAGTTGTACGTAAACTTTGATATTAGTGAAAATAATATTTTTCTGACCATTAAGGGGCCCGCCTCGTTGCCATAAAATCACACTGCAGCGTGTTTGAAGAAAACGTTTTACACCGAAACTAATACATGTGTGTTCACGCCGTTTGTCTACGAAAAGAACACACACTTCAGACGACTGCCCTTAAGTACTTTCAAGACAACACACGTATTAGAAATCCTATTTTAGGGCACGTCAAAATGGGTTAAAACGGGGTTTTCAGGCTGCTATAGCGGAAAATATACTAACCGAATACATGTGAAACCACTTAAGGGTAGTGCATTGGACTTTAGTAAAGTGATGTAAATAAAACAATAGGGTTACCACTTAAAGTACCATAGGAAATTTGTTTTTTCGCGAAGACTGCACGCCTTAAGCGTAGAGGCGACGCACCGTTGTAGGCCCATACGACGTCGCCCTTAGAACCATACCTCACTCACACAAGCACATGTGCCACGAGGCGGGCCCCTTAAGCCTCCCGTACACAATGCCAACTATCTTCTGTATCCATGGGCATATCATTGGATTTAGCAGAATATGTAGTAGAAAACGGCGTTTTCTTTCCGCCTATATTTACACGATAATATAATACGTAAAACAAAGAGATTTCGGGATTATTTTCTTTCATCAAACAATGCATACCGTAACTTAGAATCGTTGGTTATTTTAGGTTATAACTTCTATCTACTTCAACTATGTAAGTTTTTTCAAGGCACCGCCTACTTGTGGTTATAATTATTATTCTAAACAAATCATGTAACCGCTAATAGATTTTAGCCTCTCGGAAAAATGACGTTGGACACGATTTCACCTATGCAACCTATCTGCATAACCTTACTAACATTAAAGCTTGAAGAATACCTTTCCGGCGCGTTGCTTGTTTGTCACTCTGAAGTGGTGTGAATAAGCTAGAGCGCATGTGCAGGAAACACATGATTTCCGGGAACAGATTTTTGCAACACTTTATTTTAATGTCATACATGCACACCTACAGTTCTGCTTCGTGACCAATTAAAATAATCTTATTTTTACTCTCAGAGTCTTGAGCTTCTACTCGCTAATCACAGATGCTTATAACGTCGTCATAATCTTGTTCAGATTTCACAGTCAAACAAGTGACGCCTCTATTCAAAGACATGCGGCCAATCGGCTAACCTCGAAGCAAACTGCTGATGTGCGCATACGGCATTGAAGCAAAGTGGTGCAAAAATATTTTCTTAACAATCAGGAGTCCCTAGTAATTTGACCATTATCTGACTGTGATTGGCTATACTTTCTTCTTGGTAAGACGTCAACAGAAAACTGCGATATTCATATAAAGTTAAGATTTAACAAGTTCCTAGACAAGATCTTTAAGTACAATATCTTATGTACGTATAGCGGGACTCCTCGGGAGAGAGATGAAATGCTATGTAAATGGAAGCAGGGTCGGTAACAAAAATAGGTATGAAAACTGCAGAATCTTGTATGGCTGGCTTTAGCGCGTTCAAGTATGAAAATTTCAAATTCTACATTTGTTGACTGTGATACATAGAAGTACTAGTTTAAAATTTTTAAGTAATATTTTATGATGGAAACTCAATTGGATTTTATTTAGGTTTATGGCTATTGTCTTAATGTGACATCAAATGGTAATAGTTTTATGTATTATCTTACAGACTACTAGTCCTAACGTCTTGTTAGTCGACTACAGAGCCAAGTTTCGCTATTTTTGTCTGAGCGGACGTAAGCTTCTGAGTTTGAAATTCTTCCGCCAGTTGTCCTCTCGCACTGCCGACTTCATAGCGTGTGTTGCTGCAGTTTTCCGCGCGTGTTCAGTCTTCCACCGCGTAATTTCGACCAAGTTTTACATTCTTGTTCACGTGATTGTCGTCTATTACTGTGCTTCAACACGCACTTATGGTCGTAGGTAATATCGTCTGCCATTTTCGCCGCTCGTTTGTTCGGCGTTTCTGCGCCTTCTTTCCTGTTTTTCTTACACTCTGCTGTTGACGAACCACACATTTATCGTAGCGTTCATACTTTCTTGCCAGCTTTTGGCACTTGAGTGGCAAGTTACATTTAGAAACGTAAAAACATGTAACATTAAATTTTATTTTTTTTTTGTTGGGATTTCTTTGGCATTTGTGTTTTATTGAGAGTAACTCTTTCCACTCTCGTCTGATAAGCGATTCCAATTACATGTTTTGCTGTACGTGATCATTGTATAAGCGTTCAAAGTGGTGCAGTGAGTTGGATGATGGCACAAAACGACACAAATCGTACGTTATAGTTATAAAACAATTACAAATAATTTTAAATTTCAACGTTATGTATGCTTTTCTTGCGCTTTGGAGAACAATCGGGAGAGTGCAGGATTACGTAATAAGTAAAATACATTTTTTATAGAGCTGTATAAATGATTTTTTTTTAAAACTTACAAAATTTTACTAAATCAATCAGTGAATATTTGCACTTACGTAATATACAGTGTTTGAAATATCGACGGAGCAACTTTACCGATCTTTACTTTGCCTTACAGGAAAGCAAATATGGATAACTCGTGTCTCATTTTGTCTTTACAAAGTTATCTTTGAAAATAATATAAGTTTCTTTGGAGCAAAGATAATATTTTAAACACAAAACTTGTGTCAAAATTACCACAACTGTCTCCACCACAACGATTTCAATATGAGCAATGGAAAGTGAAATTCATGACAATGGACGTTTTATTTTTATTAGCTTTGTTCGCTCAGTGACACACATAACTTTTAAGGGAAGCTAATAAAATACACATTCTAATAACATAATAGTATTCTGGAACGACCGCATCATAATGTAAAATTTATAATTAATAACTTACGGAAATATTTAACGTCCCTTCTTTTGTACATTCCATTATTCAGTGAATTCTTAGAATTGACATAATGTTATATGTGGAGACATTTTAAAACCTGAATAATTTTTTGGCATAACCGACAAAAGAAACAGCCGCAGACCACCGGGTCCAATAACTCTGGCCTCAAACTACCATAATACAAACAATTGGCTCACTCATTATAAACGCATTTGTATAATACACAATGAAAATTTACTTTGTTCCTCGGTTTGTGTAACTTTCACTTTTCTGTATTTTTTATATCTTCATCCTGTATATTTGCTTAACGAATAACGATCAAAGCAAACAACTACACAATCTGAAACCAAAGGCGAAAAAAAATTGTTGCATTCAGGTACGTAAAATTTGCGATGAAGTAAATAAATATTGCTGTGTAAATAAAGCCCTTGACTTTTATGTTTGATTTCCCTTCGGAACCAAACGCTATCTGACCAGAGATAATCTAATCTAATTTCTGTATTTGATGCAGAGCTCCATTGTTCATTTTTATATTAATCTCAGAACCTGTATAGAGATCGAGTAGTATACAAAACAAGACAAATATTAAATTCTCACAAGGAAATTATGTACGAAATTTCTATTAAATCTTATTAACAATAGTTTTCCATTTCCATTCGGATAGCGTTTTGATTAGTCGAAAAAGTATTTTGTAATTAAATGACCTTCTTTATAGGCTACCCCAGTAATTGCGAAAACATTATAGTACAATGCATTAGAGTAATTTTTTACTTAAAACATTAACGTTGGTTGCACAGAATTAAATTAATATAACTTATACCTGGCGTAAAACATCATACATATAAATCCACACGCCCTTTTAACGTCATAAGTTACGACACACACATGAATATTGTTAGAAGTGTCGGTTGTAAATATTATTTTACAACATGACATATTATACTACGTAAATATAATCGTTTAGTTCCTTTTCAATACCGAAGGGGAAAAAACAGAAGTATTTTCTCCTTATTATTAAGAAATGTAGACGGTATCAATATGCGGAAATATTTCGTATTTTCGCAGTTAAGCCTAGTTAAAACGTAATATCTGATAAAATGCTGAAAATCTATATTAAAGAACAGTTACCCTGGTTTCATTTAATTACCATCACTTTACATATAAATTACAAAAAATGTTTTTTTAAGTTTTTCATTACATTTGTGTCTATCGTTCTCCCGGTTACATTGTGTGTGACACGGTGTTCTTGGGAACAACTCTCGAGAAACTGCTAGCTTTATAAAGTTGAAACAAAGGCAACGGCATCAGAATATAAATGCGACGTCGCGTCTGAAAGCTACAGCAGTAGATGTAACTGCGGGGATGTGTCTTGAGACCTCGCAAGTAACTTGGGTTGGTGTTCGTGAGTTGCCAGCCACCAGCTAATTCGACACAAGACATGGCTTCTGCAAGTTCAGGATCCTGAATACTATTACAATACATTTCATCTGAAAGTATGTTTTACACGAAAGGCGTTGATGTTGGCCTACCTGCATCAGCTATACGAACGTCATTTGTTTCAAACTGTAATTCGTGTACTTATATTACGGTAATTTTACTAAAAGTGAACAGGCGTAAATATAGCTAGACATTTTACCAGTACAGTTTACATCCTTACTTATCAACTTACCTGCTCACTAAATCTTAATTTCCATTGTATTTTGCATTGACAAATGATTTTCCATATCTGAATTATAGGTAGAAAATACTATGTTCTTGTAATGCTAATGGTGTCGTGTTTTTACAAGTCTACTCAAATCCTCAATTTGTAATTTGACTAGTAAGAAAATAACATTTTAGCATGTTTAAATGAATCAAAAATTAAAACTATTGTAATATAAGTAACAGATAATTAAATTATACTGCTTAGAAACAAGATTAACTTTTACACAAAACAAGATTTTTTTTTTTAATTTGCAAAATTTCAAAGTTAAATACATATGATAGGAAGTGAAAACTTTAACCTACATCAACGGCAGAAACATGTGTTACTGACTTGTAAACTTGTTGAGGTAAAAATAAATAAGTAATTGGTTTTATAGCGAGAAATTAGACTGAACATTCACCTTGCAGTAGTATTAGTAATAGTAGTCAACTAGTAATATCAAAATAACTTTCATTTCACACATTTACGTTGTTCATATCTACCGAAGCATGCAAGTTACTGCCCGACATTAACTGTGCAGGCAGGGGCTGATCCAGGGGTGGGCAGGTGGCCTGCCCCCCATCGACCTTTCATGTATAGTTTATTCTTAAAATATTAAACATTTTTAAAGTGGTATATTCTTTTTTTTTGTTTGTTTTAGGAAACGCCTTAGATAACCCAATTGAAATAATTTGTGAGAAAACTGACACGTAAGTAACGTCACATTTCCCATTTATTAACATATAATTGAAAAAAATACAGTATTTATTTAATTATAAGCGGTTGTTTAAACCAGTGTCACAAAATCCACATTGCTTTGTTTACATGCCTGTAAGCTCCAAGAAGTGGTACAATAACAATGATTAAAAAATATCGTATATATCGCTTATTATTGAATTTGTTATTCTCTAATGTTGAGCCTTGAATCGCCACATTTAGCATTTCCAAATATTTTAATTAATACAGAAGCGAATGACAGTTTTTCAAGCCACACAAATTATTATACGAACTAATAACTTGACTCCATGTGGCATTGTTTACGTTCATGTACGCCCCGAGAGCTGGTACGAAAACTATGAAAAAGTTTCCTTTGTCGCTTCTGCTAGTACTATTATATATTCTGTGCGTCTGTTGTCAATTTGTAATTTAGCGTCATTTTACATGTTAATCATCACAACCTTCACGGTGGCTATGCTATTGGCCATAGAAGGGTGGTTGCTATACTCACCGTTCTTGATGTATAGGTCACCCGCGAGCTTCTTCGCCATTTACATTTCATTCTATATATCTACGAGAGATGCCGCGAAAGCTGCATCGAAGTGCTGAGGCGTGCCAGAGACACGCCTACATCTCACACATCAATGGATCCTACTGCCTACCAGCATGAAGAATTGAGAGCCGGGAAAGTTAGGTTTTCAAGGATTTTTGACACCTAGCGTTTTTCTGGCAGAACCGACACCATGCCGACGACGTAAAAAAACTTGATAGTTTTCAAAAATTAAATAAACTTTTCTTCTTCAGCTATTCGTTCGCGGAATAATGAGCATTATAAAGATTACTTTCCACTACCGATTAAAGGCTGCAGTGTCAAATACACTTAATTCATAATATAAACACTAACCGAAAGTATATTTATAAAAAGATTAATTGCAATTTTTAACAATCCTTGCTAAATATTTCCAGTTTATTAAATTAAAAATTTGATTCGAATGTTACACTCACATTCGCAATATTTCCTGATTTAAATGCTATTTTATTTTTCATTTCGCCAAATAATTTATTTCAGTAGCAATTTATTTGGAAGTCCTTTGGTTTGGTGTGTGCAAGCATGGCAGCTAAATAAATAAATTATGTTATGTTAGTACAAAA
Organism: Medauroidea extradentata; assembly: GCA_003012365.1. Taxonomy (NCBI): domain Eukaryota; kingdom Metazoa; phylum Arthropoda; class Insecta; order Phasmatodea; family Phasmatidae; genus Medauroidea; species Medauroidea extradentata. Next base: position 1,940 of record PNEQ01043043.1, on the reverse strand, counting down.
TGTAATTCTAAATGTAGACACAACCTCTGAAACAAATATTATATTTTGTAGTCTTTGTATAACGATTGTCACAATCAAAATTGTTACTGTTTTTGGTATTCGCACATTATAATATATAGTTCGCTTACACGAATAAGATATTTCACAGCGACAAAATGTATTGCGTGGTATCCGTTAAAAATATTATTTAAATAGGTTAAAAGTGTTGATTATTAAACATCCGTGAAAAAGGCCAATAAAGTTAGTAAATATAAATATTTGCGGAAATGCTATTAAAGATTTCATTTAGTTTATCTCATTACACATCTGTATTCACTGACAATTATTGCACTTCAGTACGGTAGTTAATATTTATTATTAATTTTTAATTAAATACGAGTTCAACAAGAATAAAATTGAATAAAATTTCATCTTTGGTAAGTACTTATGAAAAAATTACACAACATACATATTTTCAAACAAATTAACATTCAATTATAAGTGATGCTCACAAATCAGGCGGTATCGACGGAAAATATTATAAGGTGCATAACAAGCCGAGTTATAATTAGTGGTTTTTGTATTGTTGGATTCTTTAGAAACAAACATTTAAAATGTATCATTATCGATTTCTAGTCATAAACTCACAAATCCATAGCAACATAACCAATATTGAAAACGCAATTAGTAATACATTATGGTTTAGTTGCAAATATATTCTAGCTTTCCCAAAAAGATTGGGTAACGCGTATATCAAATGGGCGACAATTACTGAAGGCATTTGTGTAACGTATTTATTTCAGTAATTTTAGTACCAATATTGAAAATAATTATAAATGAAAAATTCAACACGCAGGATGTGACCTTACCAAAGTCGTTTGAGAACTAAAAATTTATTTTAAATTTGTAAAAGTAATACTTTATTTAACAGACGTTACATGGGAGTACAATTTACTCTTACAAAAAAAAAATAGCTGACAGTATTCCCAAAGTAGCATTTCAAAGAAAAAATCGTATATTTTTACTTATTATCCACAGCGTAAACCAAAAAACATAATTAAATAAAATAACGCATATTTAAACTACATGACACGGGTTAGAGAAAAACGTTCATAAAAACAACTACATAATATTATTATGTTAACAAATGCTGAAGTACTAAATTTTTTTCGTAATTATTTTTTAATTCAATCTTATTTTGTTGTGGGATTTTATATAGCCTACGTCAATCAGTACAGTGACAATGGATTAAATGTGAAAATTTTAATTTTACTATGATACTTGGTTACTGCGGTGGACAATAAGTACCAACATTCAAATTTCAACATTGAAATTCCATACCATTATAGAAAAACTAGCTGAGATAATTAATTTTTTTTTTCCTACGTGGAAATTATACTCCCAAGTAACATCAACAAAACTAGCACTGTTTTTAAATAAACACAACATAAACATTTTCTGCACTTGAATGCCGTTAAAGTGACGTCGGAGAAGAACACGACATAAGGGTTATGGTTGAATATATGCACCTACCTAACAGCAAGAGCAGCGAGCTACAGCTCCAGCGCAGACTTATTGTTATCACTGGTCCTTGCTGCCCGGCAGGTAACTGGCAACTATGTATCCACCCACCTGCCAGCAAAGCAGCGAGCTACAGCTCCAGCGCAGACTTATTGATATCCCTACTCCATGCTGCCCGGCAGGTAACTGGCAACTACGTATCCACCCACCTACCAGCAAAGCAGCGAGCTACAGCTCCAGCGCACACTTATTGTTATCCCTACTCCATGCTGCCCGGCAGGTAACTGGCAACTATGTATCCACCCACCTACCAGCAAAGCAGCGAGCTACAGCTCCAGCGCAGACTTATTGTTATCCCTACTCCATGCTGCCCGGCAGGTAACTGGCAACTATGTATCCACCCACCTACCAGCAAAGCAGCGAGCTCCAGCTCCAGCGCA
>PNEQ01043042.1:0-10384 GCA_003012365.1 Medauroidea extradentata | reverse complement strand
GAAAAGTTGATTGTTTGCTAGGCTCCAAAATGCTATGTATAACACTGAAGGTATTGCACTTATATTGGTTATTGTTTATATAAAGCACTGTGTCCCTCTTCAACAGGCCCAATTAGAACTGTGTATTTAAACGCAGAACGTGTGTTATTTGCCAGAAAACTGTTCACGCGTGTCACGATTGAGATACTACAGTTTATTGAAGACTATGTTAAATATTTTCGCGATTTTCCAGTGTCTCTACACATAGCTTAGTGATGCATAAGACCGTCTAAATTTCATATTAACAATTTCCCATGATCTGAGTCTTCGCGTAATGAATAGAGAACCATAATTTACAAATCAAGCGCGGTATACTAATTTTGTTTGTTTGGATTTTAATCTAACATTGTTTATATATGTTACACTTGAATGTGCAGTAATATATATATATATATATATATATATATATATATATATATATATATATATATATATATATATATAGTAGGCCTGCATAGGAATAAGTATTCGTGATGTTCTGTAGTGAATAGTCTAGTTTTAGTAACGTTAAAGTTAATTCTCCTACAGGTTATAAAGATTACTGTTAAAAGTTTGGCACAGGGAAAATTAAACTGACCAATCACATAGCTTTCCTGAATATAAGGTTGCATAAAGTTGATAATTTTAAACACCACATTGGTTTCCTTTCACTTTAAAATTAAGTTAAATTACTTCTGTCATTTCCAAGCCTATTTAAATCAAATTTTGCTACGGTTTCGTTTTTTTTATGGCAGCGAAACTAGTGGCAGAAATTTTACCTATGCCAAACTCTCCCATAAGAAAACACATTATATTTCAATCCTGTAGTCGAATTAACCGTAGTAATGTTCAGTGTCGCTATAATGATCATTATAAAGCAATGCTAGTTTGAACAATCCACACTACATAATGAGCAGTATGTTTTATTTTACGAAATTATTGTACAAAAGTAGAGTTTGAGTGACATGCTGAAGGTTGTGAGTTCGTTTCCCGGTGGGTACTTTTATATTTAAATTTGGCGCACGCTTTTTCCCGAGCTTATGGCATAATTTAGAATAATGCAGTAACACAATTTTATGCAAATATGGTGCATTTGTTTTTGTAAATCTAGACATCATTAACTTTCATTACTTTTCGTTTAGAGATGTCATATCAAACCAGTGAGATGCAATCGGTAAGTTTTCCACTATGTCCCAGTGGAACAATTTCAATAATTTGAATATGTGGGAAATCATTGTAAAACTGTTAACTTCACAGTTTCCAGATAACAGTGCAGGGAATTGTCGTAGGTTGACGGGCTGTACGGTAGGTTTCACTATCCTACGTACACTCGTGCCACTGATAAGAGTCTGAAAAATTCGCGATATATTTTGAGTACACGCTAGACTTTAAGCAATAAGTTGGCCTAAATTTCGCAATTGGCTCTTGACATATGTGACGGCTCCTGAAAGTTTGCTGAGCCAATAACAAAGAAGCAACTAAATGCAAGCTCAATCATGTGTAGTAGGGCCTGGTAGTTTTCGCGAAAAGATTTTTGCAGCACTTTGTTTCAGTGCCTTACGTGCGCACCTGCATCTCTGCTATGTGGTCAGTGATTGGATGCCGTAACACCCAGCATCTGGAGGTTAAACCCGCAAATCACAGACGTGTTGTGTCACAGCTATCCATTTACTGATTGGCACAGTCAAATGAATACTAACTCTGCACAAAAACACTCTGCCAATAATCAAGAAGTTGAGCTGCAGGTGTGCACGTAAGACACTGAAACAAAGTGGGGCAAAAATCTTTTCGCAAAAACTACCGGGCCCTAATCATTATAGGTGCGTCAATTTCGCGAATTCATCTGGCAGCAGCCTAGACTTGTCAGTCCTATACACCCACTGGCCACAATAGATTATCTATTGTCTTATAGCCGTACAAGTGGGTATCAAGCGATAGTCATACACATTATTTCCTTGTTTACTACTGGCTTGCAGTAGTCAAAGGCGTTTATAACAGCCACCAGCAAGTCACAGACATGACAATGAAGTTTACATAATTGGCGTTCAACCTGACCTGGAATGTATCTGCGAAATTTACGTACCTCTACTAATCGTGTGGTATCGTTGTATCAGAGAAGAGCCAATAAGCAACTGAGCGGCTCAGTTGCTTATTGGCTCTTCTCTGATACAACGATACCACACGATTAGTAGAGCCTAGCCTGCAGACCAGTGGACCCGCGAATTTTTCCGGTCTCTATTAATGGGTAGAGACATGCAAAATTCGCGTTATCATTTGGTAGCAGACAAAACGTTACTTTCCTATACAAAACAGAGCATAATATGTGATTCAATTGGCCACGAACCTTTATGTGTTGTCATGTACGTGTGTTACGTCTTTACGGAGATTGGCCGCTCTACAGTGTAAGCATTCTACGTGGCAAGTCACGACAATATCGGTCAGGGGGGGACGTCAAACAAGCATATAGTCACTTGGAGTCTAGTCAGTTGTCAGAAAATAACGCGAATTTTGCAAGTCTCTATTAATGGGCCACAAGTAGCTTGCTTGTGAGTGGCCAAAACACATGTAGTTTCCTGATTTATGGTTCCTTCTGAGTACGCCATGTGTGTACAGTAGTGCGCCAGAGCGAGAATACTCTGCAACAGTCGGGTGCACACCGCCGCAATACGTAATATTACCTTACGCACTTACAAGTGTCAACTTAATGTATCAAATGTGATTTTTTCTAAACAATGACTTCAGTTACCTATTTCTTCACCAAATGACCCCAAAACTCAAATACTGAATAGCATGAAGGCATCCCCGACTCTAAAAACTATTTTTTGTTTGAAAAAAAAATTTGAAAATGAACCACTGCAAAGTTACTTTGTCGCAAAGGTACTTATCTTGTGATAAAGATCTCTTATCTTACGGCAAAGTGTATATAGATAACTCATCTTTTATGTCACATTTATTCTTTAAAATTGTTATTTGAAAAAACTGTAGAAATGTTAATAATTTTCAAATAAATCAGTTACCTTCACCTTAGGATTTCAAACAAACTACCTAAATAATAACACAATTTTTTTTACCATTATTGTAATATTTAAACACATTTTTCTCTTCCGCAAAGTGCCTTTGCAGTGGTTCATATTTAAAGAAACATTTTGTTGTGGCAAAGAAGTGCTTTTAAGAGTACCCTCAGGGTCAAAGTAACTCTGGTTTACGATACACCATCAAATACGCCTCGAAGGTGCGTCGCGACGACGAAAATACTGCAAGCCAGTTCAGTGTTATTCCCGTGTAGGTAAGTCTTCCGACGACCACCAGTCGTAACATCAAAGGACTACCGATACTTCTTGTCCTGATAGTTGCACTTCTTCGGCATGATCGCCTGTCCTCACGAAGAACCACTTTACGGCCTCACTAACTCCGTTAATTGGCAGAACGGCGAGTGCCTGCGCCTTTCTGGTATGCCAAAAATGTGCGGCCCAGCTACGTTCAACGTGGTTCATTGCTGTATCATCAGTAGAGCCAGTGATTTTTTGGTGAAAAGAATTCTGCAACAACTTGTTTCAACGCCTTAAATGCACACCTGCAACACTGCTTCGTAGTCATTGGTAGAAGATAATAGGACAGAGGTGTAGCTCATTTGACTGCACCAAGCAGAGCAATGTTACCGCGACACCACACGTCCGTGATTTGCAGGTAGGACCCCGAGACGCCGAATGTTATAAACTTGCAATCACTGACCATGAAGCAGAGAAACATATGTTCACATAAGGCATTGAAACAAATTGTTGCAGAATTCTTTTCACCAAAAATCACTGGCTCTAATCATCAGTTTCCTTGCACGTTTGTCACTGATAACAATGTAACCAGTTGTATTGAGCACAGCCAGGTAAGTTCTGGGTGGAGATTTTAATGAATTAAAAACATTAAAATTATTCATTTGTCAAAAATTTTATCAAAATATTTTTTATCGTCATAAAACCACTATTTTCCTAACAATTCGCATGTTCATTTATTGACATTTGCAATCAATATTTATGGGGCCGCAGTAGCTGAGTGGTCAGACCATTCGCCTTCCACCAAGGCGATCCGGTTCCGATTCCCGGCGGGGTCGGTCCCAGGATTTTCGCACGTGTGAATCGTGCCGGACGATGCCATTGGTAGGCGGGTTTTCTTGGGATCTCTCGTTTCCCCCGCCCTTCCATTCCGGCGCTGCTCCATACTCACCTCATGTCACCCCTCACTAGCGCTTAAGACCTCGATGTTAAGCGCTGACCGAAATCTCTCGTTTCTGTCGTCGAGATCGCTTCTCCGACACTTCTGCCACACTACCACTCATCGCTTGGCTGCTAAGAGCTCTATACAGAAAGTCAGGTAATTCGTGAATATGGACTGCACCACATGAATGTGTGACCAAAACTAAGAGGAAAATACTCGTTGGTAAGAAGTCGTCAGAACCATTGTTTCTGAGAACAAGTGAGTGAGGACTTGGTATTCGAATTATTATCTTTAAGGGATCTACAAATGAGACATAAATTAACACATATTCGTTAACAAAGACGCGTTCAGTATGAATATTCTACGTCAGACCATTTACGAGAGACCCATGTATGAAACATTTTCAAACACCGAATGTGCATTTCCTAAGATGGAAGAAACAACGCAGCAGATAAGGATCCGAATTTAAATTACTAAGCAGTATGGTAGGCTATTACCAACCACGTTTTTAAAATGTTAAAACCTCCGCTGTAGAAATAATATCTTTTTGCTTGTTAGTAAGTAAGTTGCTTTGTATGCCTTGTAATAAAGGCTTTTTAACATATATTTTTAGAGGCGAGCAAGCTACCCTATGTTCCCGTCTACTGGTATACTTCGAACCTATCTCGTAAACTAGTTTATATTTACTATAGAGAATTTTCTGCTTAGTTTCGATCACTTATTGACATGGTGCAGTCCGTAATCGTGAATTATCTGTCATCCGGTGTATAGTCGCCACGCTGTCACACCCAGATCATTCTCCTATAGCGTCGTTAGACCCTTTCACACGATCTAATTCTGCTTCAGTTTTCTTTCAAATTTATTGAATTCAACTTCCTTAATGTTATGTAACGCCACGTTGGCACCTTAACTGTGGCCATTTTGTCTTCCAATTTATTGAATATCTTGAATTTCGGCAGAAATTTTCGTTCCGAACATGCTGGAAATTTTATTGAATCAAAATATTTAAGAACAGATAATGGGTTTTATGACATTATTAATTCATATAACATGTTATTTGAGCTGTTTAGACAAATTAATAATCTTAAAAGTAAACATCTGTATTATTTCTTTTAAATATTGGAAATAAATAATAAGAAATTTTGTATTATTTAAAACGAATATATTTATGTCGTGCATATCGTGCAGAATTAGTAAATAATTATAAAATACCTACTTTATATATTTTGTGCATCGTCTGTTTAGTGATACATTTTCAAGTGCTACTTTCAATGTTTATTGAATAAAATTTGTCTAATCGTTGTGCTACTCAATACATTGAATTCAATAGATATTTGATCGTGTGAAAGAGCCTTAACAAATTATGCATTGACTGAAGCAAACGTCTTGGTGTCATGCAGGGTTATTAGATAATTGTGAAATAGGTACATTGATTAATGTACACTGCAGAACCCTTGGTTAGTTTCGTATCTCTCTTAGCATGAGTTTCGAGATACATCTGAACGAAAAGGTCGTTTTTAGCCATGTCGAAGAGCAGAGATAAAGTAACTAAATTTTACTCTCAGTCCTTAATTACCGTTGTGTCAAAGCCTTGGAACAGTTTGACACTGGAACACAGGAAACAAAAAAGTTTTTGTACTTATAAGAAAGTAATTAATAAATGTACTCGCCCCAGTGAGCTAGATGCGCAAGATTAGTAGTTGATTGAATTTGATTGTATTAAATGTGCGTGCTTTCGTGAGTACATTTATATGCGTGTGTCTGTGTGTGTACGAGTGACTACGTCAGAGGGAGTAGACATGTGTAATTTGATTTATGCTTGTGTGCGTGTGTGAATGTGATCCCGTCCTCCACCTCCTACCCACATGCCCATGAACTTATTTACCGTATGAAATCCTTTCTTACTTGTCAGTTTACCTGTTCAGTTTCAGTTATAACCCCCACTATTTCAGACACATTGTGTATTGTATCTAGGGATGGCTTGTGATGTTTGTTCTCATTAGTTTTAAGTGCGTCATGAATAAAGTCGTTTTAAATTAAATTAAATTAAAAAGATGTTGTGAGTCCAGTGGAAGACAAGGCGCCTGAAAGCCGCAAAATAAATAATTAATAAAATAAATAAAGTATTTTCAATATGCGTGATGCGCCTGCTTTCCACCAAGGCTATCCGAGTTCGATTCCCGGCGGGGTTGGTCCCCGGATTTTCGCATGTTATAATCGTGCCGGACAATGTCGCTGGTCGACGGGTTTTTCTCGGGGATCTCTCGTTTCCTCCACCCCCTTCAATTCTTCGCTGCTCCATACTTTCGTCATATCACTCCTCATCAGCGCTAAATGTTAAGAGATGTTATGAGTTAGTGGACCACAGTTTTTTTTACGTTTGAGACACGGAAACGGGGAAGGCGATAAGTCGAGTATAGCACGTCCGTCAAACACCTCATCGCCTCTAAGTGCGTTCTCGTAAACTGTGTTTTTCAACGGGACTTCAAGCGGTGACCCTGTTGTTTTGTTTGAGGAAAATGTGTGGTGAATTCCCACGCAGGTTTCTATGATTTTGTTTTACGCTTACGGTTGACATTTCCTCAGCTACAGTAACGTGAAAAGTCATTTTTAGCACTTTCGAGGAGCTTGGTAATCGTGTTTTTAATTAGCGGACGGCATTTTTGAAACCATAGGAACACAGTTTGAAGTGCGTGTACTTTTCGTAGATAAACACATTAGTAACGTTATTAGAAGTTATACGTGAAAAAATACTACCCCACCACGGTGCAGCACGTCTTACGCGCCAGGTCCAGTAACTCGTAAGTCCTGACCAAAACCACTTCAATACGCATGACATGAGTAAATATATTAAATAATCGCACGTTTCTTACCCACTGCACTGATGTGTCATGGATTCCACACAGATTGTACTAAATAAATATAACGTCTTTGATAAGTGAAACGACGCCAAGTAAATATACGGGACATCGTGTCGTCTCTTCTCTTTCGGTGGGCAAGCCTCTGATTCAAGGTTGCACATGCGCTGCGGGAACACACACCTCTGCTTGTGCTCTTGTACTCTCTCTCTCTCCTTCTTTTCTCCCTCTGTATCTCTTCCGACATCCGCTCGGAGCAAGATCATGCCTGCTTTCTTTTTTCCCTTCTTTTCAGTTCTTTATTCCGTTCTTTCTTGTTTTTATTAGTCGGCGGGCTGGCTCCGGCCACGAACAGAAAACCCGTCTCGTCCGCGCCGTATTTCAAGCGAGGCCGGCCTAATGATGTCTTCGATTACACCGGCGGGATGGCCGGCTAGGGTCATGGGCTCAATTTTCTCCACGGCGATTTAAATCACTCCCGCACCTGACGCTATTAATTACATCCTACAACTAATTACATGACACTCTGGAACACGGCATTTTCTTAATTGTGCGGGGTGGGGGTAAAGACTCTTATTTACATGAACATGTGCACCGACCATGGGAGTTTTAAGTACTTTTTGTTACGCGAGCGCAAGTGGTTTAGTTTCCCTGATAGGTGAGTGGCACGAAACGCAAATATTGCTTTTAAGAGTTGGTTGACCTTCTTCGAAGTATAGTTGGTGTTTCTGATTTTTTTTCAGTTGATTTGTTATTTTTAATTAAAATCTCTTGTTTATAAATAGTCTCAAGTGCCAAGAGTACTACATTTTCGAACACGGTTTGCTTTGAGAACTCAAACATACAACGGACACATTTCTAGCGCAGGTGGGGCTAGATTACGTAGAAAATTGAGTTGGGGGGGGGGATTTGAGTAGGGGGTTTTCTAGTGTTTTTTGATAACGGGCATACTTATTTGCTCATAGTTTACATGGTTTTTAAAAACTGCTTGAAATATCCTGTTATTAGAACGTGAGCTGCAACGAGATGAACAAAACTGTTGGCGGTGGCGTGTAAGTAAGTTAGACAGGCACTGAGCCACTTTTAATATAATTTAACATGCAATTCTCTATTCTTGCTCTCACCGTGGTTCCCGAGTAGGCAGCGCACTTAAGACCGCTCAAGTAGTCAAATACACGTTTTATGTAATTTCAACACGTATTATTATTCTTTAACCTTTTTTATATCGAGTAGGCCTACTACTATAGCAAAATAAAAAAAGGAGCTACAAATAAAAAATATATAGTTATGTGACTAAATAGTTTATTTTGCAATACAAATTATAAAATATTTCTCAATTCTTAATGTTAAAATGTTTATTATTGTGTTTAAAAATTATATAAAAATTACATTCCAATTGTGAAGTGAAATCTAAAATGTAAAACTTAAAACTCAGTTATTTTTTACTTTGAACTCTTATCTTTTCAAGACGTTACACATTTATCCAGAACGAAAGTAAATTATATTGCTTTTGATGAAATGCCTTACCGGTAAATTATGGTTAGTGTGTGTGTATATATATATATATATATATATATATATATATATATATATATATATATATATATATATATATAAATTTGTTACTATAATACTGCAATTCTAGCATACAGGTAGGCATTACAAGTTGGAGTTAGGTCATAGTATTACGATTTTTGCCATGTTGTGATATGACTATGCAAAAGCATTGTCCGATTGTGTACCCTTCTTAATAAGTGTGCTTCAAACTAATGGCTTGATTATCCAATTCAGCTATTTCTCTAGGATAAAAAAATAATGGGTTGCTATTATCCACAGCACGCGCATTGCTCCTCTGGGCGCAAGTCTCTTGTCAGACGTGCATTCGTCTCGCCGCAAACCGCCTCTGTATGATAATTAGCGGTAATCCTACCATATTATGACGTAATGTCAAACCTTTCTGAAGGTTTCCAAGCAGATGTTATTCACTCTTCTGGAACAGTTTTCAAATGAATTTACATCGGCTGAAGTTCTGTGTACCGCTCTTGCCTTGACATGTCATCTACTGAAATACTAGGACCACTGCAGTTCTTATGCAACGTCTCAGATTACCAAGAGTGAACCAAAACAATAAAGAAGAAAAACAAGCCGAATTGGCTGCAGTAAACACGTACACAGGTAACAAAACCTGAAATATCCCTCATAATAAGCTAGGAGAAGTTTTAAATAAATACGTTTCAAACAGACACAATGGTAAATTAATAAGAAAATTTACTAAGTTAAATTTCTTAAAATGCGGCATTCTTAAAGAAATTTCACATAGACTATTTTTTTTGCTAAAAAAAAAAAGTTACCATAAAAATTAGTTTACTGTAGTAACTAACGTTAAGGGGGAGTGTTAGACAATGTTATTGTAATTTCAGTTTTTGAGCCGTAACATTTATTATAATTGTATTATCAAAATGTACTCTTCGACAAAGCATAGGATATATTGTTGGTAAACTGCTTGACATAAATAATAATGGAATCATTCATTAATTTGTCATGCAGAAACATTGCAAGAAATTTCTTGAAAGTTAATCTATAATTATCTTGTAATGATTCTGCATGACGTATTCATTTAAGATTCCATTATTATTTATGTCAATGCTTTGCCGAAGAAAAAATTTTTGTTAATACAACTGAAATAAATCTTGTGGCTCAGAAACTGAAAATACAATAAAATTGTATAATACTCCCATTTACCATTAACTCCCAATATAAAAAAACTACGAGGCTGCACTTTCGTAGGCAGAGACCTTGAACAGTTTACACAAAAACTACAGAGGTCACATTAGACAGTACCATAAATACTGTCTTTAGTAGCGTATCAAAACAATTCAGAATACTTGCTTAGAAAAACGTTAAGGTAAGGTACCGGCGGGAAAACAGCAGGCCAGTTAAGGGCCTTGCACGGAGAGGCGATGAGGCAGGCTTTGAATGAGTAACAATCGGCCTTAGAACCCAAGCGTTCCCATGCTCACAGTATTTCCGAAGATATATGAAAGCATGAGCAAAGAGGGAAATGCTTTTCTCGCAGGCGAGTGCTACTTCTGACCCTGACGTTAATTTAAATCAGGCGGCTGGAGGCGCCTCTTCTTAATTCACCTCTTTTTATCTATGCAGGCATGTTTAAAAGATATTCAACTTTACTATCAAAATGTAAGGGGTCTACGAACAAAAAGCCAGCAATTTGAGGAAAATCTTTTAATGTCTAATTATCATATTATATGCTTAACTGAAACTTGGCTAAATTCTAATAG
>PNEQ01043041.1:0-10385 GCA_003012365.1 Medauroidea extradentata | reverse complement strand
GAATGGCAGATCCTTGTGATCTTTGTGGAGTGATGATGGATATTCCACATCTACCTCCAATATGTAGCCCACATCACTATCATCAGGCACAGACATGACATCCACATCAGTGCCTGACCATCTAAAGTTGGAATGTGGTAAGGGCAAAGACATGGCCCAGCCATACAAGTTGTTGGCATCTACATATTGGAGGTAGGCCAGTGACTTGCTGGAATAATGTGTGGCGGGCAAATACTTATTGTTGGCCACACAGTGTCTCTTGACACACTGAGCTACCCCTCCACGGATGCCAGCCTCGATAAAAAGATGTATATCATAATCGGTGATCAGCTCGAGCTCAACTCTGGTGTTCTTGAGCATTGCGTCGAAGGAGAAACCGGGGGCACTGATGTAACGCACACAGTCTAGACCATATGTCTTCAAACACAGGCCCGGGAAATTCTCAAAAACGTCGCACAGAAGTAGGACATCAGTCTTGAGGTAGATGTTGCTGTATTCTCCTAGAGTCTCACAGTTAAATTTCTTCCAGACATTCTGGGCATGATGGTAATCACAGGCTGTGATGTTACTGCCGGTTAGACGGTTGTAGAAAGCCTCTTGAGGTGGTAGTTGTGACTCCTCGAGTTTCCCCCACGAATCGACATAGTCGTAGGGGAACACTCCTTTCCTCGTCACCAACTCGAGCTCATCTTGGTCGAATAATCTTGCAGTGTCCTTAAATTCTGAAGATGGTAGGTTCTGTACTAGTGCTGCGAGGCTGGCAGACATGAATCTAAATGTATCGGTGAACTTTAAAGTAAATTTGTTATCCAAACTTTTGCTGAAGGTTATTAATTTCTCGTCTGTGTGCGGGATTATAAATATGTCACGGGCATCATAACCTAACTGCTTGACTATAAAGTTTTCGTCGTACGTTAGGTTATGGAAAAGAACTGGCAATCTCTTGGGACGACGACGAAGTTTATTACAATTATTACAGGCTGGTCCAATGTAGTTTCCGGTCAGGTGATCGTGATCGTGGACTTTGTGATTTTTTGCAGTGAAGGCTCCAGAGCAGTAGCAGCAGACGTAGGCAAGAGCGTAGGCAGTCTTCTCAGCTGGCGTCAGCTGTCTCATCGGTTCAGATATGGCGTAGATATCTTTCACCTGATTACCAATCTTCACAATTTCTTCCATGAAATGTTTTGCAGCATTAGGTCCTTGATAAATAATAGGCTCTCTGTTCAGGCTTGATGATTTGGTTGCAGGTATTAAATTATCATCGATCTTGATGTAGATTCCGTAGCTGTATGGTTCACGCTTTTGATAGTTGTATGTGGAGGAAGTATCAGGGTTTGGCAAGCACGTCTGCACAGGCACCAGCATAGCCTCAAAGTCTGCATAGACGACTATTGGCACTTTATCGCTATTCTGGTAGTTTGCAAACTTGAGCACAGGAGGTTTGCCATCCTTCTCTGGCTGAGGCATCTCTGCTCTCACTGGTGCATACTCTTTGCAATACCTCCTGTGCTCGGCCAATGTCTCTTCGCCTGTCAGTCCAGTTACACGTGGAATGTCCTGGTACCACTTCAGGCATCTCTTGCAGATATGTATCTTCTCTGTATGCGATGTAACTTGAGGTCGTATAAGACATGAAAAGTTCTCTATATACATGTAGTGAGAGTTTTTATCTTCCGTCATCATCATTAATAAATCAAAGTGTTGGTTCTGTTCTTCTTTGGCGACTCTGATTGGAACCACCTTTTCTTCTTCGTCGAGAGCGTAGATGTTGACACTGACTCCAGGGTTCTTCCTCTCGAACATAGCAATCTGCCTTAATGGTGTTGGAAATTCCAGCCCATCAAAATTAAATCTAATTTGTACATCAATGTATCGGTTGTCGACTCTCTGACGATCTTTTCCTTGCACAAATCTGGCCAATATCGCCCACATAAAACATTTATTATCCTCATTCTGAGGGTTGATAATGGCTTCTCTAGCCTTAATATTAGCTGGTAGATCTATGTAGCTTGATGCTGTCAGTGGCTCAAGTTTATTGATTCTCAGCTGCAATCTTTTAATTGATGTAAGGGTCCAGCCACTTCCCTTTCCCTGATAATCCTCCTCTTCTTGACATATTATCACAAAGCTAGCCTCCAGTGCATCTTCTATATCGCTAGTATTGTAGAGTGGCACGTTCTTCGTCTTGAATGCCCGCTGATCGCTCTCTTCATCGTGAGGCTCGGGCTTGCCATAAACACATTCCAGGAACATATTAAATTTAATGGCCCCTTGCTCTTCTATTTCTGCCTCCAGTTGACCGATGATGTTGTCCTTCATTTCCTCTAGGTAGCTGCAGATGTTTGTTGCCTCGCTGGATGTATTTTCGGCCACATATGTCTTCATTAAGCCTTTGAAGGCAGTCTCAGCCTGCACGAAACCAAACTCATTGGCTGCACCAGCCCCGACGACTAATCGTCTGCAGGAACTGCCACCAGCAGAAACCAGACGAGCAGGAATGGTACGGCTGGAGGCAGCAACACGCTGACACTTTGCTGGAGGTGGTGCAGGTCCATTGCATTTTGCACTGTGTGCTTTCAGCTTATCTGCTCTGGAAAACTGACGATCACACTTGCTGCATTCCAGTGTCTTACAGTTTGGATTCATCCAGCAGCCGGTCTCGTGACGTCTTGCATGGAAGGTCTGAGCGAAATTCTTGTTACAAAATTTGCATCTTGATGTTGCAGCCGCTTTCAATTCACCGGTGCATGCTTCAGTATGCTTCCTTAATTCATCGGTGCGAGCAAATGACATCCCGCATTTGTAACAAATGTAATTAGGTTCCCTGAAGGGGTTGAGTTTGCAATTGGCTTCGTGGCGTAAGCCATTACTACACTTAGTAAACACTCTGTCACAAAACCCACACTGCAATATTGAAGGTGGTGCCATACTCACCAGAGTTGAAGATGTAGAAGGAAGTGAAGAGAGAGAAGAGTCAACGCTGGAAACCTTGCTGTTCATAGTAATGTTTTGAAAAAAACAAATCACCGATAGCGAGAGAACTCAGACGATGTGTAACCAACAAGCAGCGAACAACGACTGAGGAAGATTCAGGTCGCGCAATGCCTTTTATAGCCTCAGTAGGAGATGGTGACGAGCAAGTTCGGTCTCGTCAAGTTTCGTGGCGTCACAGAGCACAGTCGTGGTGACCGAGGTGCTGTGACAGTGAGCAAGTTTCGTGTCGTCATCCAGTCGTGTCGTCATCCAGGGACGGCTCGCGCGCGCAATGACTCGTCCGACAGGTTCGTGCGCGCGCTCGGAGCTGGAGCCATAGGACCGTCGCGCGACTGCAGCTGCGCAAATATTGTAATCCGCCATCCGCTCGCCTAGCTTTGGAAGAAAATGCGCATCGAAGTCAAAATCTTACATTCTCTCACTGCCTAACTAGTACTTTCGCTTCTAAACACTTTATTTCAGGCGTTGCACATGATGATTCCAATACAGGTATTGGATTGAAATCGTGAATTTCACTAAAAGTTCATAGTCTGTGTAATGTAGTAGCTGAACATGTACAAATGATACCAAAGGAAATGTTACGACGCTGTTCATTCTACACAAATAGCTAAATAACAGCTAACATTCAACACACTGTTGAGGATAAAACTACTGAATCATATCAACAAATTATTTTTTGATTGTTGTGGAAGGTAAGTGCTGATTCTTATCTTTTAAACGATACGAATGCAAAAGTAGCAAAGTGTTCTTTCAGGATGTAAGATTATTTATCCGTACTAGCGATATACATTGTACGACGCTCGAGTAATAACTTGTAAACATGGTTTCACACTGCTTGACTATTCTCATTCTAAGTAGCGTAGTTTTGTCTCACATTTGAACCAAAATAAGTTTTGACAGACGAATTATTGTTACTAAACATGCGCTAATACGGTGTAAATGAACTACATCTGATTCTTATCTCTAAAATAATACGAATCGAAAAGAGCCAAGCTGTTCTTCCAGAAAAGTTAGTCAATTTATCTTTATTAACGATCTAAACTGTACCAGCAATGTCTTGGGGAATTGCATTTAGTTTTAATTCTTGTAAATGTAATCATACGTTGACACATTCACTTGGTAACATGTTGTTACACTGTTTGACTTTTCTCAAATCATGCTGTGCAGTTTTGTCTCTCGTTCGAACCAAACTATGTGTCTTAATAGACGAAAGATTGTTATCAAACGTTGCGATGTGAATTAACTACGCGAGGAAAACTACTGTACATCGCCGGGCCTGACTTTTACTTTACTACATTCGCAAATAATTGGGTTGACATGTCACAAAAATCGTACAAATGTTTACTGACTGCAAAAACATTCCAGTGCGCTGGCTGAAAGATACTATTCAGACGAATCAGAAAAGTTTCAGTTTTACATGGTATGACTCGCACACACTTCACGCAAACGCTACATTGGAAGCCGGTTTAATCAGCAGACATATACTACGTTAAGTCAGTGCCCCGGGTTCCAGAGCTACTGTTTTAAGAGACGCCTACACAGATGTGAACATCAATCCTAGTTAAATACAACTAATACAAGTTTGAATGTTATGGAAATGAAACAGAGACAATACTTTGTAGGAACAGAGTAAACGAAACTAGAGAACTATGCTGCCTGAATGTCCTCATATACGAATATCCGGATCTCAATTGAAAGTTGTGCTATTCAAATATCTCCGTACACGAATCGTGTCACCTGAGGCTCGAGCGAGGAACTTCAGAGATGGATATCTTACGGTCCTATACGAAACGAAGTCCATTCTTAAGTTGGTTGTATTTTACACGTCTAAGTTCAAGCAGTGTTGAGTTTACAAAGACACGGGCATCGTATAAAAACAATCGTAACTAGGCGTCATGTCACTGAATTAGCATGTAGTCCTATCGCTGATTGTTAACATATAAGAGACATTCAACTAGGCATACTTTATTCGATGCATTTTTTTTTTAAGTTACTGCTCTAATTAACTGATAAATACATATTTTCAGCTGCGAGAAAATTAGCTTTACTGTAATTAATGCGGATTTGTAAACGTAACATTCTCTGAATTATATTTCTAATAAAATAACACTCTCACGTACGTTGAACATTTTTTATAATCAGTTATATCTGTCAATACTATGTACAGAACATTACGACTCCTGTGTACGACGCTTTAAAACGCGTTGCAGCGAGTACGCATTTCACTTCATGCCGCCCATCACCATCGCTCAAGACCTAGCTGTTAACCATGTAACCAAAATCTCACGATTTAGGCCTACCTATTTCAAGTATGTATCGGACGATTATTATGATGTAGCAGAAACGATCCTCGTAGATTAATAAGAAAATTACTTGAAATTTCTGCTAAAAGTAAAATTAATAAAATCGCTGACTTTTTTTCCTTTGTGATGATTAACTTATTGATGTTGATTCAGTCGATTAAATGTATCGTATGAATGAATTTTACTAGAGAAACGATTAATGACATTTATCTTATGTTTACTACTAGCCTGCCAAAATACGTACGCTGTAGTTTAAGTAGGAACTTGCGAAATGAAGTAGGCTTACACATTCTGAGAGAATATATATTTGGTGTTGCTATACACAAAATTACATATTAATAATCTCTTAAGTCATTTGACAATCATCATAATGTTCCTGTTTTAATGATAGCCTAT
Organism: Medauroidea extradentata; assembly: GCA_003012365.1. NCBI lineage: Eukaryota > Metazoa > Arthropoda > Insecta > Phasmatodea > Phasmatidae > Medauroidea > Medauroidea extradentata. Next base: position 4,692 of record PNEQ01043041.1, on the reverse strand, counting down.
TGTATTATGTAATTTGATCGTGAAAGCGAAGAAATTATTTTATTTCTAAGTATTATTACAATGAACTTACTTCGTATTATAGTGACGTACAATTCTCTACTAAAGCTATTGAAAGCTAAAAAAATACAGCATACACACTTCATTTATATCCTGCATATGATCTTAAATATCGCAAAATAATTATATGTGACGGGGATTAATATACGAAATATTTACTATGTAAGTTGTACTTTACTCCTCGTCGACAGCAAGGACATTAATTGCGTCACCTAACTTGTCACATGATATAAACTGGTAGAGGGCCGGCAGTGGTGTTACGTTAAGGAACCATCCCAGTACTAGCCTGGAGTGACTATGGAACACCGAAATCAGGCCAGTTGGAGTTTAACCCCGGGTTCTCTTGAATACGTATCTGACGTGTTACTATTGCAACACCTCGCTCGTCAAGTATTTGTTAGGCAGAAGATTGTGAATGGAGAACTGCAGCAATGTCATAGCATCACATCAGTAAACTAAAATGAAGGAATTTTTTTGATGCTGCCTGTCTCGAAAAGGCTCAGAAACATGATTATTTGGCTACTTACTGGTTTTCGCGGAATAATAAATCTTTTTCTGCTATAAAATTGATATAACCATTTGTACTTATCGTGAACGTTACTAATGTCTTCATATTTTTAGATAAACACAAGACCATATATTACATTTGCTATCACTTAGGAATGAACGTTCTACAGAAATTTGTGAAAACCAATTGATGTTTGCAATTGCGCCTTCATTATTTTCTAGATTTAGAACATAGAAAATGTTTGTCTGGTAGCGACCTTCTGAAGAGTAAAATTAAAAAACAATTGAAATAAATTACTTATGAACCTACAATATTCTTATTGATTCCTAGAGAGCAGTATAATTTATATAAGAAAATAGTTTAAACCAACTTGTACCTGCAAGACATAATTACCACAGCAAGGAGCATTGTCTTAAAAATGTGATCTGTACCAGCACAGGAATGAGAATTGTACGTGAAAGCCAATAAATGTTTCAAATAATCACAGATTGGGCAGTCAAGATAAAATAGCTATGTTGACGATTCATACATTAATCTGCAAACTAATTTAATCGTATGTTTAAGATATGTAGCATTAGACAGTATTCGTAATGCTTAAAAAAAGATTCGAGTTGTAGAACAAAATCGTGAACATGCGTTCAGTTAGTGACGGGAAACATTAGACGAGATAAAATTTATGAACAGAACAGTTATCATGGATCAAAGATCAGATATAATTTGATTAAAATAAAAGAGAATACTACGCTACTGAAGCATTCTGAAACTTCACTCCGTTCATCACAACCAAAATCTTAGCTAGGTAATGGATTTAAGTTTTCCAGTACCAACGCAGCTATTTAAGTAAGAAAGTTTCTAAACGTGGAGGGAATGGAGGAAGTACAATACATAGGACCTGGCTTTATCATGTCGATTACTGATCATTTAATTTTGTTAAAGGCAATACCAGTTACACTTTTTTTTTTTTTTCGTCAAGCAATAAGTAAATTATATTTAACTATCAAAAGTTGTTCAGTTAGTACTTGTAAAACCATATGAATCCTGATTCATGTAGGGTTTTCTTGCGAGCTAGCTGGAATGAGTGCGTCAACAAACCTGCAGTTGTCTGCAATGACACACGAAATGTGTTGGCTACAAGACGTCGCACGTTCACGCGCTTGCTACGTCCTGCTTGCCGTGAAACATCAGTCATGTATACGTCACGTTTGCAAGACTACGTTGCAGCTTCTGCTCTTTACACCGTCATGTTCCATGAGTTGACTTGTGACCAAGCAATCATACAATGACTTTATGATCACGTATAAAAGGTAAAGAATAATATTTCTGAAATATTTTACCTGTAAAATTCAAATTGGAAGGAACAATTTGTTTGAAAATAACTCTATTTGTATGACTGTTTTGTGAATTGACTTGGTAAGGTCTGAAAATTCCCCTGTTTCAATCCATTCGAAATTTACAACAGATGATCTGAAAATACCTTCAGTTTCATTATACCAAGATGTTGAATTGTGTTATTATGGTATAATGGTATTCAACTATCCATTTATTTTCATGTGTAAATTATTTATCTGTCAATAATACGAAATAATATTTCGAGGATGAATCTAATAAATTACAGTCTTCTAAGCCCTCATACATCGCTAAAAAAAACAATACTGCACAGAGTTTATCACATTAACACATGTAACTTATGGTATATTGTGTGGAAATAATCACGTTCTAGGTAAGGTCTCTAATGAGGGTGAGAGGAGGTCGGGGTGAACGTGAGACCGGCCACCCCACACCAAGCTGGTCCGGGGTCGATTCCCGGAGGGGTCGGACCTTGAATTTTTGCATGCAGAAATCATACCGCTGGTAGCTTTTCTCGGAAAATCTCCTGTTTCTCCTACCCTTTCGTTCCAGAACTGCTCCATACTAACTTCCTCTGCAGCGCTATAAGCCTAGAAGTTAAGAGCTGACTAAAATCTCTCTGCTCTGTGCTAAAACTGTAAGTATATTGCAGTCGTCTATCATCAACTATGGGCCGCAGACACCTGTTTATCAAACCGATATTCACCTATCAATCCAGTTGAGTGCCACCTCACTTCAGTACTTATAGATGTAAATGCTGGTTTATTTTAAGTGGAAATAAGTTCTTCTGACTAAATTACCCATACCCATGTTTTTTAAAACGTTTATCGATTAATACTTAGCTACGGTAATACACAATTCTTTAATTTAGAAGTAAGTAAATTTATGTGTGTATGTAACAGAAAACACTTGCTTTTTGGACTTGTTGTTTAACAAGAAAAATCGTAATGTTATGAGTTTTGAAATATCATCGTCCTAAATAATTTGAAAATGTATTAAATTATCACGAATACAAAATATATAGTTTGTATAAATCCGATTCCGTACATAAATATTCAAAGGCGACGGGAGTCGAACCGAAGACCTCAAGCGTGAAAACAGAGGTGTACTCGGGGTTTTGTAATTCTTTCCCCTTTATATTGAAAATAGTCTCAGTGTTACTTATCAGTCGGCGATATAATTCTGTTTCTGCCTGAACTCCGCCATGTAAAATAAGATGGAGCATGGAAATTTGCATAGTGTGTTAAATGATGGCTGAAGAGTGACGTCATCAAGATAAAGGATGGGTGGGATTGGTCTGGGGAGCCAGAGCGTGGGATTGCCGAAAGAATTCAAATTTAGTTTTACGCCCGTATGGCTACTTGTAAGATGGATTCACAACCACCACTTAGCGATTGTGTCAGGCCTTCCTCTGTTTGAAAATTAGGACCACTACTGCCTCCTTCCTAGTGTCCATTCCACGCTTGCCTTTAGTCTTCATGACCTATGATACACACAAAGCAGCTCACTTCCTTGCTGGGGTGGCTGGTGGATGACGAAACTCGCACAGCTGCAGTCGCGCGCCGGCAGCGATCTGTCTACAGAAATAAGAAGAAACTGGACTTGTACAAACCAAAGAAAAAAGTTGGAGACTATGTTCGGATATCCAAACAGAAAAGAAAATTTGCTAAAGTATACACGTCAAACTGGAGCACTGAAGAACATCAAGATTCGTCACTACGAACCAAGGACTTACTTTCTCGAGGACGTGGATGGTAGATCTATCCGAAGAGGTTTCTGCTCAGAAGGAATTCAAGTTACAGAGTATCCAAACACATATCTAAATGAGAAAGTTGTGCAGCGTAAAGGAAACAATATGTTGATGCGTTGGCTTGGATGTGAGGCCTCGCATGATAGTCCAGCATTACAGACTAGTAATTGAATAAAATGTTTTTTTTAATGAACTCAATGAATAGCAAGCACCAAAGCTAGCTCGAGCCCTCTGATGCTAGTGTATGATTACTCGGCCTTATTGGTAGTGTGCATGAAGAAACCTGCACAGCCAATGCTGTGACGAAGCAGGCTCGATACGGTTACTCAGTCCCATTAGTCAGGTGACACTAGGGCTGATGCTCTGTGCTCGTCGCGACCTGCACACCTCTCATGCGACAGGTAGGCACCAGGTGCCTGACCACGTGACCCGACCTGCGCACCGCATGCAGACAGCCAACAGGTTACTCGAGACGCAAAACGAAATGGTAGGGTTTCGTGCTGCTGTGATGGTTGATGAAGTAATTCGAGACAGGTCTCTTCTTCGAGACCAAGTGGCGCCTAGGGGAGGTTGGATATCTCCACAACCACTAGCTGCATGCCATCGACACACATCGTCCATGCTGTATGTTGCATGGGCAGGGAACTCTCCAACCTCACAGGCATCGTCAATTGAACATCTGGATGAAGTGGGCAACGATTGTAAGGAAGAGATTACGATGAGGGGCGTCCACGACGAGGTGTGTCTTCACCGGGAGGAAGCTGCTCCTGCCAACCACACATCATGCAGGCTTCAAGAAAGAGACGTTTAAAACTTGCTGGAGGAGATAAGAAGCCTGCGGGGTGAAGTCAGACAGCTGCACGAAATTGTACAGTGAAAATTGTTTTTATGCATATATTTCCATTAATAAATTCGTTTAATTTGATCTCGTGTGTACGTGAGACATTATTTAATCATCTCTACATGCAAACAGTGAGTACAATGTTGTTTCGTTATCTCTGTTTACTTTTGCCTAATTCCCCAAGAAGCA
>PNEQ01043040.1:0-10384 GCA_003012365.1 Medauroidea extradentata | reverse complement strand
GAAAACTTGACTATTTGCTAGGCTTCAACGTACGTTCAGCTTATCAAAAGATTACTGGCTTTTCCTTGTACGCGAAGCTACTGCCCTATTTGACTAAGCCAATAAGAACACCGCTATTTTAATATTTGATGCACGTTATTGGTCTATAGACAGCTACGTTGTGTCAGTGTTTTCAAGGCTATGTTGGCACAAAACATTTCCGCGATATACCATCATCTCTAATAATGTCGTAGTTGTGTTCAATAACGTCGTGGATTAATTCTTCATTATGGAGGCATGGATACATATGTTCCTTTTGGGGAATAAAAAAAAAAGATCGTGAATTATTTACTGCTTTGTTCACTGAAATCCTCATTTTCTTAACACAAGTGAAATACAACAACGTGATTTTTCGAATCCTTTTGCAGTTTAACAATTTTTGAGTAATTTATGCCGCAAAAGGAAAACAGGGACTTAAAGTGATATGTGTGTGACGAGTGCAAAAATTATGTCTACATTATTAATTTGTACTGATTTTCTTTTACGTGACTAATTTGGGAATGTCGTGTGCATTTTGTAACTAGTGTGTATGGTATTTAGGAGAGAATTGTCTGACATACATGTGTGTCTTGTCATTCAGGGAGTCGCAGATAAAATCGTTAGTAAAACATAGTAGGAACATCATTAATCTCATGTATAGTAAACGACTTAGAGAATATATACTTGGTAATATGTATGGATTACAAAAAACATTCGGTTTAACTTCCACAACCAAAAACATTGTAATCAATGTAAAATCGACACCAGAAAAACGAGAAACACTAAAAAGTTAAAAACTTGCTTGCAATGGCATGCATCCTAAAAAAAAAGATGGTTCAATTAAAGATGGTAATGTTTCACGACAAAACATTCTGGATTTAGGCTACTTTCTGGAAGGATATTCACCAGCTACACTCATTCATGGAATACCATGTACCGGGCCCACGACACTCGCGTGAAAGGCCGAGAGTGTCGTTGCGAGGGCAAGTAGAAATTGTATAGTAGAAAGGGTGCTGGCACGCCTCGGACCTTCGGCCCTCGTTCCTAACGTAATGGTTCGTGAGACCATCCTTACAAGTTTTTAAAAATTAATAACTTCTAAACTACTTGATATATCTTGATGAAATTTGGTACTGTTAACAAACTCGACGCACAGAATTCGGGAACAAATTTAATTTTAATTTTAAGCAGATGTACAGGCTGTTAATTCAAATTATCTTAGTATGATCATCAAATTCGAAATGTTGGGCTTATTAATGATTAAAAACTGACAAAATAAGTGAAAAGTGCGTGCGTGAAAACCCCTACCAAAAGCTCAGTCTCGTGACACGAATAGTTCAAAAGTTATTGGCTGTTGGACTTGGACCCCCTTAATTTTTTTTTAAATTCATAACTTATAAACTGAGTGAGATATCTTGATAAAATTTGGCACAGTTATGTAATTCGATGTGCAGAATTCGAAAAAAAATATATAAATTGAATTTTCGAGCGTAAAAGCAGGATGTTTAAAAATCTTTTCGAGTTGAACTAAAAATCGTTAAGCAAGGATAAAAATGCGTTAGATTAGTGAGCATTTCAGATTCCACCTCTGTAGTTAAAACAGTTCAAAAGTTATGAGTCCCCGAAAAGCTAAAAAATATTTTTCGTTGAAAACTCTTTTACCCGCTAAACTTTTGACGATCTTTCTAATAAACCAAAAATCCGCACAGACTTTTGAAAATAAAAAAATTGGGAGCGCCCCGAAAAAAGGGGTACCTATTAAAACTAAAAAAATTGAAAATCTGTAAAATTGAGTTCAAGATACCGTCGAGAAAAGTACCGGTATTCAAGGTATTCAAGTTGATACCTCAAACGGTTCTACAGCCCAAAACGTGCGTAAACATAAAAAACATACCCCTATCATAACCGTATCTGCTCCCAGGGGATTTGTGCTACATACCCGTTTACGTATAATTTTCGAAAGAGGAAGGATAGCCTAGGTGCACTAAATATATTTGAAACAGGTACCTCCCACAGTACGGGTGCTGCGCGCCCGCAAATTTTGGCATTTTTGGAGGATGCTTGCAAAAAACTTTAGTTTTTGAATAATGAGATGAAAACTGTAACTTTATCGCGCTGAAGGCACGTGGCTAGAGTGAAGTAAATGCTGATGTGCTAATACATCTTTTGTATGTTGCTGCACAACCACTGTTCGGAATTACGCAATTTAGAATGCCTATCTTCGAGGCTTTCATATGGATGGAATTATGCAAGAACTGAATGTCAGGAAACATTTTCATACATCATTTCATAATGGATTTCAACGAAAAGCCGTAAAATAAGTAATGGAAGGTATTATGCAAGAACTGAATGTCAGGAAACATTTTCATACATCATTTCATTACGGATTTAAATGAAAAGCAGTAAAATAAATAATGCGGCAGACAACAGATGTCAATCTACTAAAATTAGGGCACTTGACATTATTTTAATTCAAGGTCTAATTTATGAGGAATATATTATTAATCTTCACATTATGAGTGGTTTGAAAATGTAAGTCGTTATACAAGGTTTATCTAAATTTTGTATAGAATCTGGATGATTTTTTTAAAGATGTAGGCCTACTGTTTTGGCATTTCAGAAGAACAAATCCGATTAAATCTTATTTATTTGGGCAATTCTTTTGATGTTTTCAAATTATACAATTACACAGTGTGTTTTTCCAATGAGAATCAGTAGGTATAAAAATAATTGCATCAAACTAAATACAGCAAACTGCTGTTTCTCCCATTTTATTTGCAGTTTTTTACATGTGCGATATGCTGAAGAATCTCTAACTTTGCCTCACACTCAATGCAATGTGAAAATGCTTTTGTACGACTATTTCTGAATATACTGATAACAAAAAACTAAAGTAATGAGCTCCATGTGTACTTCAATTTGAATCATACTTCTGATAGTCAAATTGGGCCGCTTATAGCACAATCCCACAATAAATACCACAGCATACTTCAAATCACTTATTTTACGGTACGTATTATCTTACCGCACAGTGTTTTGGATATTTTCATAGTGTTACTAGATTTTTAACTTGGACACAAGCGAATTTTCATTTCAACAGTTAGCTTGGTAAGAATTTACTATAAACTAATATTTTCGAATATTTATTTCAAGATGCTAAATAGCTCAAAGAAGACAATCTTGAGTGCAATACCCTCATGATAACTGTTACTGTAGATTTTGTAACAAATGTCTGATAAACATCCAGTAGTGGTAATAATTTTGAGTAAAAGATTGCAATTACTGAAATATTACTGAAAATTATGAAATTACAGTTATCTAAACACTTCATTGACTCAAAGCGTTGTATATGCATAATATAAAAATGAAATTAATTTTTCCATTTTGGTCACCTACTTTGGGGAAACTAAAAGTAAAATGTAAATAGTTTAGTTTTATCATAATTAGGTATGTGTGTATGTATGTATTCATGTGTGTATGTATTTATGTAGTATGTATGTATGCATGTATGTATGTGTAAAACGAAAGTGATTGTTTTCTTATATACATATTTCTGGCCGAAGCAAAGTAGGATGTTTCATTAAAGAGTCATCAGAGCACTATTTCTTATTTGTATGTAGTAGTTAAATTAATATTTTTAAAAATGTAAATTTCCTGTCCTGTCCACAGATGATTCTGTATTACTGAAAGCAACTCTTGGGAGGAATTTGGGACCTAGTATGGCTGATTGTTCATCAGGTGAAGAAGTGTGTTTCAAGTGGCAATCCGCCGAGTTACGAATATCTTCTGTAGACGACACCTGCAAACATGTTTTGTGGCAATCGAACAATAAGACCCAATTTGAAGACTGTTTTGACCTCGGCAATGACCACTGGTTCGGTGGCCCCGAGAGGGCAACACAGTACTGGCCATCCGAGAAGCACACTTTCAGCGATAACTCTTTTGTCACCAAGCTAGACCAATATCAAGCTCTCGCTGACCCGTACTGGGTTAACTCAAAGGGCGTATACATCTTTGTTGACGAAGATGTCCCTCTCTTCGTTGACCAGAAGAATCACGAGAAGAATGGTCTCTGCCTGATTGCCAAAAATGCTGATCCATATCCCAAAGAAAACACTATTCTCAAGCTTAGTTACAAGGTATGTACCCTAAAAAATGCCAGGGAAGCCCACGAACATGCGGTGAATACTTACATAGGCAAGCCGACGGGTATACCAGATGAGCGCATGCTGCGCTATCCTGTGTACTCTACATGGGCGAAGTACAAGAAGAACATATATGATGCAGCAGTGCGCGATTATGCCAACAACATCATCAATCATGGTTTCAACAACAGCCAGCTGGAGATCGACGAGATGTGGGAAACATGCTTCGGATCGTCAGAGTTTGACAAGAGAAGGTTCCCCGACGCGAAGAAGCTGGTGTCCGATCTGAAGGCTCAGGGGTTCCGGGTGACGATGTGGAAGGCACCGTTCATCAACAAGAACTGCGAGCCGTATTTCTCGGAGGCCTCGGCGAAGGGATACCTGGCCAAGAATACAGAGGGCTCGGTGCTCACCTCATGGTGGGAGGGAACCGCGGGGCTGGTCGACTTCACCAACCCCGAGGCGGCTTCTTGGTGGACGGAGATGTTGAAGAACACCCAGCTGGCCAACCTCATAGACTCTTTCAAGTTCGATGCAGGCGAGTCCAGCTACCTGCCTCAGCTGCCGAAACTGAATGTATCGCTATCTCTCAACCCGAACATCTTCACCACCAGGTAATGCAACACTGATGATTGTTACTGTTATTTATAATTGGAAGCATTCTGGCAGTGCAGAGATGCGGCTTACAGATGTGCTGTCATCCAAGGCCACCAGATTACGGCGGTGTCACATGATCTAATACATGGGTGGACTGTGCTCTCCCCTTGGCACACTCTTATTACACATACACACACCCATCAAGGGCAAGGTTTGTGCTGTGTATGTTAAGATCTTATCAAACTCTTCTCTTTTCAAATAGATTTATTTTTATAAACAAAATATAAACTTGCTATTTTTTTATAGAAACAATCTACAATTTTAAATAAATAATTAAGGCATAGGCGGGTATCTCATTCCCAAAATTATTATTTTTAAAGGAAATATTTCTTTGACTTGTTAAAATTCGTTACGAATGAATCTAAAATATAAATAAATCAAATGCAACTAGGTTTACTAAGATCTGGGATAAATTTAATTTTTTTTTTGCTGTGCACAATGTTTTTTTAATACTTACATTTTACACATAAGTATCATATATTCTTCACAATATTTCATTTAACACAAAATAGTGATTTTTTTAAACAAAGGCTGTCCGTTATAAATTTTACAATGCTGATATGTGTTAACGCAGGAAATATGCAATATAATAATTAATAGACTACTAAACCAAACTGTTTACGATGTAAAAAAGGTTATTGAAACTAATATTAATTTAGCTGGTGTACAATTATTATTTTATTACAAGAAAACATACCTACACCGACAAATTACTTTTTTGATTATGATATTAACAGGAATCGCAAATTACACTTCTATAATGTTGTGGACAAGTACCCCTTTAATATGTACATATACGCCTTAACAATTAACTAACATTATTTTTTATTTTAAGTAATACAAATTTTCATGATTTTAAATTTGGAATTCTATGTCTATAAAGTAAATTTTTATTCGTTAAATTATTGTCCTTGCTAACTACCTCTCTAAACTAAATTCGCGACTGGTACTTACATGCTATTTAGATCAATTTTTATCCCAATTGGCATTGGAGGCCTGTAATACCTAAAGAGATGATATTTTGTCACGAACAGACATACAGGATAATTAATTCTGGAGTACAGCTCGAATATTTAAAACAAATATTAAGAAGTTCAAGGGCAAAATAAATGATAAGCGACTTGCTTATAGCAATAGAGAGAGATACCGTACAGATAGCATGATTGCTTACTTATAAATGAGCCAGTGTGTTTCCTGGAATCAAAAAGGAAAGAAAATTATTAGGTATACATCTTCATACTAAAAGGAAAAATGAAGAAAACAGAGAATCAAAGAACTAACCTTAATAAAGTACAATTAAAACACCAGAGAATACTATAAAAATGACTACAGTTTATTGAACAAAATAATTAAAGGTAGCACAGAAATTTATATACAAACAAAAATGAATGGAAGTATTTTTACTGTAGTTAGGTTGACAGATTTAAACATTTGAAATCTCAAAACTATAAATTATTTATTCTTGTAATCATTTCGGCATTATCAATAATATATAATAACATGCAATACTTACATGCCTCATTTACAAAACAAATAAGAATTAATAAAATTGTAAAATTACTAACGTTAAGTTATTAATTACAATTTACGAACAACGAATGAGTGTGTGTAGATGTTCAGACTGAGCCTAGCGTTACAGTAACCATTAAAAAAGTAGCTTTATTTCCCGAGTGAATTTACACACAAAGTACTTAATTTAACTTTGGTCGTCTGCCTTTAAGACTTAGTGCACGCTAGTTTTTTTTTACGTTCGAGGCACGGAAACGGGGAAGGCGATAAGTCGAATTTAACACCTCCGTCAAACACTTCATCGTCTCTAGGCGCGATGGACTAAACTAGCGCGCAGTGTTTTCGTAGAAACAGTTTTTCAACGAGACTTCAAGCGAATACCATGTTATTTTACTAACGGAAATATGTGTTAAAAGTCCAATGCAGGTTTACATGATTTGGTTTCCCGATTACAGTTTATGTTTTCTCAGCTACAGCAACATGAAAAAATCATTTTCAGCACTTTTGAAGAGCTTGGAAATAATGTTCTTTCTTAGCAGACATCACATTTAAAATTATAGGAACACAGTTTGAAGCGTGTCTTCTTTTCGTAGATAAACTTATTCGAAACATTGTTAATGGGTACACAAGTAAAATTACTTTCTGTACCAGGCTATAGCACGTCTAATGCGCCAGTTCCACTAACTTTTAAAAACCACCAAATTACCATTACATATTTCTAACTCAACTACAAGCATCCTCTCAAACGACAGCCAGGAGCGCCAATAGCCGTGCGATGCTGTAGCCCTCGGTACCAGGTTCTCTGCCAAAGCCGACCCATCAGTTTCATCTCTCTAGTTCCACATTCTACTGGCATCCTAGTCCATGGGTAGGGGCGACCCTCCCAAGGAAATCAACTCACGACCCGAATCTACTTCTTAACACTACCGAGGTTCATATCAGGACTCTGGTCCCAACATGTACTAACCCAGCAGTACACATCGTACCATTTCCAAGACTATGGCTTCCGTCAACGCCTTAGCAAGAACTCAGCTGCAAAGTCGACAGGACTCCGGCCAGATATCTCGGGTGCGGCCGACGCCCAGGCATTCAATATCATAACTAAAGACCCTCGTTGACGGGCGAAAAACTATTCATCTTGCTAGGGGAGGTGACTGACCTCCGGGATTCAGGCCACTTCGTGCAAGTTGTTACCGTGTCGGGATCAAAGGCGACCATTCCTGGAGAAATAGCTAGACCTTCACCTTCGCACAGCAGAGTCAAATAACAATACTCCAGCGAGATTTAAACAAAATTAAATAAAAAATAACGGGTGATAATATTATTATTTCAAAAGCACTGAACTTTTTGACACACAATTGTGATTTAATTAAGGTGACAGTGTGACAGGCAACCATTGATGCTGTACAGGATGTTTGAGAATTATGAGTCGTAAATCACATGGGTGGTAGACAACGTGAAAAGAAACATTTTTTTTGGAGAACATTTGTTCGGCAATGGCCCCCTGAAAAAGTGAAGGGACAAACACAACAACACAAGTGCGCAAATTTGATTAACGAGCTCTCCGATGCGCCAGTCCTGTGGCCTAGAATGTAAACGATAGCAGCCAAATTAAAAACGAGACAAATGCGGGTGGCAGGTTTTTCGGTGAATGTGCAGAGTACGTGTGTAGCACAAGGCACACCTTTACAACAAATGTTAGAAATTCACTTCATGCAGCTGTTCGCAAGCCACCATACTACGTTGTTGTAAGTGAATCTCTGTCTCAACTGGCGTCATGTAGTTTTGGTTCTTAGTCTGACCCCACATAAATTAATAAAAAAAGTTTTATGTCCAGCAAAAGAGGCGGCCAGGCGACCGGATCACCACGTCCAACCTACCGTTCAGGAAAGATGTCCAGTTGTTGTCACACAGCACGTGTGTTGTGGGCTGGGGCTTTGTCATGCAGAAACCAGATGTAGAACCTGACGGATAGTGTCACACCATCTAGCAAATCCGTGAGGATGTGTTGCAAAACGTATAGGTACACATTATCATTGAGTCGCTGGTGTAGGACATGTGGCTCAACCAAATTGTGAACAATTCCTGCCCACACATTTACTTGAGATCACCTCTGTTGAGCTGCGAAGTGCATGACGTGCGGATTCTCGTCACTCCACTCATGGCTGTTTCTGTCGTCAAACATACCATCAAGTGTAAACATTGTCTCGTCGCACGACAACACTGTTTCACTTATGGTGTTTAGTTTGTTGCGCGATAAACCACTAAGGAAACGCAACTCGTGTTTGGGAAGTCTGCTGGCTCCAACCCTTCAATGGTTGACGATGATAAGGACGCAACAGCTGTTCGTGAAAAACCTGTGACACTGTGTTTTACGTAACACCCATGTTGAACTCTATGATTCGAGTGCTGGGTGATGGGTGTTCGGCCACATGCTCCAGGGTATGTTCCTAGAAACGTGGCGTTCTCACAGTTCGCCTGGCACTAACGTCGACTACTCGTGGAATTAGACTCCCAATCTCAAGTAGCATCTGATTAACACGTACGAACGTCCATCTGCCTGGTAGACGACTGTTAGAATAGTGCTCCTGGTAAATGCGGACTGCTTCTGTTGCAGTTCCTCGTGCCTTTCCATACACCAATTGCATATCAGTTATGTCTGCGAGTGTCCATTGTGGCATGCTGTTAATATCTGCAAAATCCGCTATCGCAACACCACGCACATTCAACTGTCAACCGTCAACTCTGCACTAATCATACAAAACAAAAGACATCAACGAACTACGAGCAAACATAACTGTGCTGTACAGCAGCTTGTAGGTTGTTTCTGTACGTAGGCACATGTGTGTGGCCCTCCCTCCCCCCTTCATCATCACCTGATACTTGATTGCAGTGCAATGACGCACTCTCTCAGCCACTGGACTGGCGCCTCAGTGCACGCGCTATTCAAATTTGCAAAAATGATGCAATTTTTTAAATACGGACATGGCATCAGCACAATAGGGCCTACATGAAATTCAATAAACCAGGCACTATTTGAAACAATTTTATTGAAATTTGGTCTATGGGTGCAAAAGTTTTTAGACACACACACACACACACACACACACACACACACACACACTGAAAAAAGTATCGTTGTGAGAACCATGTTTCTGTTAGGGTAGAGGTAACAGTCTGGTTTGGTTGTCGTTACTATCTAGATTGTCCCTCCAACAATATTTTCTGTAGAAGGAACAATATATTCTACGATAATGCGCTTTGCTCGTTCTACATAGAAACTGTTGTTGGAACAATCCAGATACGGCCATAGAGGAGCGGATCTGGACACATGGAGTTGAAAATTGACCCTCATATGACTGATTAACGCCACTGGCTCTCTGGTGTTGTTTTAACATTGCGTATGTAACTACGAGTAACAAGTTCCTGTCAGTGCAGCTAGGAGCTCTGATAGTATGATGCAATGTTACATTGTTTAAACAATACATCATTGTAACTGGCACTTTCAGTTGTTAAAGGGGTCAACTGAACAGCATTGGTAGATAAGCTAGTGTCCAGACCTATAATTCGAAGCCCGTGGTATGGACAACCAAGTTGTACTGATGTCCTAGTTTAACACAAGCATAGTACATTCAACAATACTCTTCTTTCATAGCACGCAAACACGTAGACAGGAAGGTGATCTAAAATGGCAATTTTCTTTGGGAAAGTCGACTTTAACCTAGTGAATTTTACTACTCTTTGTAGGGCGTCGGGATATGTAAACTATTTAATTACACTAAGTAATAATCTTTTGAACATATTTCCATTTCCATTTCCGATAAATGTAATATTTTGTAGCTTTCACATTTGTTTGATATTGTAATACTGCAATATGTGTTATTTAACCAATACGCTGAAAAGTCGGTATAGGGTCCATATTACAATTTTTTTGTAACGTATAACGTAATCAGAAATGATCTGTACGTTAACATTAATGGGGGTGTGGGTATCTAGCGTATAGATCAACACTAGCATTAGCTTTGCACATGTAATGAGTGTAAATAGAACGTATG
>PNEQ01043039.1:0-10383 GCA_003012365.1 Medauroidea extradentata | reverse complement strand
GCGCACACGCTAATGCTGACTTCCGGTCTTTTATAGATGGCTCACCGCGTGGCGGCCAGAGATATACATATGCACATAGGGTGCTTTCCGTAACTTACGACGCGCGCCCGACGCGGAAGAGCTAGGCAAATGGTCCTCCCTGAGAACCGTCCAGTAAATTACAAAATGGTGAGGGCGAGAGGGATCCAGGGTTCCCTTTCCAAGAAACAGCCTGGAGGTTATCGGGGTGTTCCCTTGCAAGAAATCTACCCCTGGGTTAGGTAAGGTGTAGAGGGTTCCCTTTGCAAGAAACAGCCTCTGGAGGTGCGGTTAGGTGGAGGGTTCCCGTTGCAAGAAACAGCCTCCTGGCAGAGTGGGGCGTTCCCTTCGCAAGAAACAGCGCCCGAAGGGATGAGAGGGTTCCCTTTGCAAGAAACAGCCTCTCGGGTTTAAGGCGAGGGTAGGTCCGGCAAGGCCGGGGGAGCAAGCTACTGGACGACTCGGGGGAGGCCGAGCTGCCAGTGATCTGAAGTTTAAGGGCTGGCTGCGCCCTTTTTATACCCGAATCTGGGGGCTGAAGTCCCGTTAGGCGGGTGGCAAAGATGGCGGCCAAAACTACGCCGTCTCTGACTGCAGGCGTGCCACACTGGCACAAAAGAACTACTCTCTTGTAGTACAAACTTCCCTACTAATATCATACGCTCGTGTTGCTGTTTCCCTATTATAATTATTATTCAAAACCTTTTAAATTATCACAAAATGTATTTACAAACATATTAAAAAGTATACAATGTATATTTACTGTACATAGTCTCCCGTGGTTTTTATTACTGCACTTTATAGAGTCCGTGCATGGGGTTGGTACTATTGACAAGGCGCTCGGCCGTATATGTAAACAAACACTAGTACAGGTTAATAAATGTTATGAAGGCAGTTATACATGGAAAATGAATACTGGATAACACTGTTATACAAATAAAGTTTCATCTTCACAATCTTACATGCTAAGTTATTTTTATTACGTAAAATAATCTGCAACACGGCAATTGGGCAAGGCGAGGGGCGAGTGCTAGTGCCTTCAGGCTTAAATAGTTAGTGTTAGAAAATCGGGGGTGAGCGTTAACGTATTTTATAGTGGACGTAACGGCGTGGCGTCAACTCTTGAAAACTTGTTGACTTGTATAATGTATTGAACATTGATGTACGGTAATACTCTCTGTGCTAAAATCGGAGAAATAATCTTTTATTGTTTGTACAAGGTATGCTGGAGCCAGTATATCAGACCTGTACATATCCAAGACTAATTTGAAACTTTTTTTCCAAAGGAAATTTTATTTGAAACAAACTGTATCTATTTATGCAAAAGAGTTGTATTTAAGGGTTTTTTTTTTGCTACAGTATTTTCACAAAAAAACTGTAAACTGATCGAATCAGTCAGCACTTTTTGCATTTAGTTTATGTTTGAGCTTGAACGTTTGTAGATAGTCCACAAAACACTGGTGTCACCAACAAATATGGATGCAGGAAGATCAAATATATCAATGTTAGTTACTACAGTATTTACACAACACAGCAACCACAACATCCGTGAGACCTTAGCAATCTGCACCTCAGTGTAGCCCTACCTTCAAGAAAGTGTAAGTTGTGGAAATATATTTTAATTTTTAAAATATTTTACAAAAATCTACAGAATTCTAAAAATTTTTATGAATATTAATACTATTTCCACCTGTGGTGTTTTATATTTCATGTTGTAATTTGTAACATCTACATGATAATCTTGCTCAATGGGGAAAAAAAGCAGAGATGATCTCTGAAAGAGTGAGGTGCAAAAAAGTCACATGCACATATGGTCAGAAATGTGTCCCAAGGGACGTACACAACTTGAATGAGGAGATAAAATGCAGTAAAAACCTCTTTGTAATAACCTCTTTTATAACAACCACCTCTTTATAACAACCCTTTCCTTAAGAACCGTGGGGTTTTAAAATATTAGTTTTACTGTACAGTTAAGCCTCTTTTTAAAGACCGCCTCTGTATAAATACCACTCTTATATAAAGAGCACCCTTATGTAAAGACCACCCTTATATAAAGACCACCCCTATTTAAAGACCCTATTCTAGGGAACTGTGAGGGGTCTTTATAGAGAGATTTTTACTGACAGCGCTGGTTTCAATGATTGTGCGCACACAAGAGAACACACCAGACGTGTGGCAGCCTGTGAGGACACCTGAAAGGTGTCGTGTATCAGGAACCTATCCCGAACGTGCAGACACTGGAACAACACATTCATGTTGCCTGTGATACCATTTGGTTGCAGGATGGCAGAATGAATGTGTGCATCAGTCGCTGCTGCGTCTTGTACGTGGATGCTTAGAGGCCCCTGAAGACCACTTGGAACACATTGCATAATGACAGTCTCATCACAACATGTCGTGCACTATATTGTACTGTACAGGCAGATGAATTAATAAATACCCTCTAGCAGAGACACCATGCATTTCCACCCGTATGTCCGTATGACCTTTTTTACATCTTATCCTCCCCGGGAATATTGCCTGCAGTTTGTGCCCGTTGAGCAAAATCACTCTGTTAGTTCTCTTTTAAGTTATCTAAATTGTTTCACAGGTGAGTTAAGTTTTACTTTCAAAACAAGTAGAATTTTACATTAATTTTTTAAAAATTTACTCATTTAAAATTTTGTTTTCAATAATGACTGTAAGCTAAAACATTATTTATCACAATATAGTTGAACCCCGATATTAAGAGACCCAAGAGTAAAATCCAGTACTCTTAAAATCAGGGTTCTAATACATATGGATATGACCACTTCCACAGAACTGTTAACAAGGAAGGCTGAGGCCCTAATATTGTGTAGCAGCAGGGGTGGATGTTTGTTGCAGACGTGCACCTGCTAGAACTAGGGTCAGGGGCACGCTCCCTGGCAGAGCTGCCCGTACTACAACATTGGCTGGGAGTGTCGGAGGTGGCCCTCAGCCAGGTGGGCCCTGCCACAGACAGACAGCTGGCGCTCCTGGACCGCAACCGTGACCTATACCTGCGCTCCGTCTACTACACAGCCCACCGCAAACTATGCAAGCTGGGTACTAAACTTACTGTTTGCTATAAGAACAATATCGCATTGAGTAGTCTGGTTACCATGCATCCTTAAGAGTGTATGGTAGATAAATATATGCTAGAAGACACCACTTGAAATCTACACTTTTTAGAAGCCAATATGGGCAAACTACAAAACAACAGCTTTAGTTAATGATATTTGCCAAATGAGCAGACATTTTCCCAGAATAATACAGTTGTTAATCATAATCTGTTGCACCGCAGTTAAATGTACGAGATTTCTGTGTCAGCGGTTGTCTTCAGAAATACATTACTCAAGAAAAATAAACGTTGGCAAAAACTATTTTCTAGCATATTTTTTATTGTTGTTTTTTTATTTTTGCAAGTTGGCTACGAGAAAACTATAATTTTAAACTAATGCTTTTAGGGCAGAATCAAGTAGCATGCCCTCTTTAAGTAAATACTGGTACTGTGTATGTGAAGAAGGCTTTGGCCGCTAGGTTAAACCAATTAAATAAAAGGATAGAAGGTTGAGGTACTCATGGGCCAGTATGTCTTGATAATCTCACACATATAAAATGAAAAACGTATTGTTTCGCAGATGTGTGACGTTTCACTGGCTAGGCCAGCTTCATCGAGACATACCAGCCTGTGAGTACCTCAACTTATTGTCCTTTCATTTAATTGGTTTTCCATGTTGATACTATGCGTCACGCTTCATAAACTTTTAAGTTACCAAAATATTTCCATGTTTACGGCTGTGTCATGTTAAATAATAAAGCATCCACCGTCATGCGTGTCTTCCAATTGTTATTTAGTATTTATTGTATGAGGAGGACACCCGAGTGCTAGGGTTTCCAGATACAGACTTGCAACTTAAGTGACCGTAGACATTGTCTTGCCCCAGAGGATGTTATGAGATGAAGCCCTACAGTGGGGAGGAATCAATAATGAGGTGGGGGGGGGGGTTTATACACAGGATATTCCTGAGAAAACCGGCCGACCGGCAGCATCGTCTGGATGATTCCCACATGAGAAAATCTGTGGACAAATCCTGCCAGGAATTGTACCCCTTATTGCCTTGGTAAGAGGTGTGTGGGCTAGCCACTGCACCATCTGCTTTCCTTTTCCAGTTGATCTGACAGTGTACTAAATGGTTGTGTGATGTGATTTGAAATGAATCAGTTGTAATATCTTGGTCATCATTTTCTCTACCCACTGTTACATACATGCTGTAAGTGCACTTCAAAGACATACAGCAGTGAAGGTGACGGGTTGATGTCCTTTTGTACAAAAATAAAATAAAATTTGTATGCTGCAAATAGTTCAGGATTCAATATTTAAGAAAGTTTAATTGAAAACAAACATACTTTACCTGTAATCAAAAAAATTTTCAATGATAGCATAAAAAGCAGAAATAATTGACAGTAAATAATAAACTGCAAAAAAAGTTTATTGTAACACATCAGTGATAAGTTATGGGAATCTTAAAAATAAAGTACAGTACATAAGAAATTGATGAATACTAACTGTAAATAACTGATTTATAACATTTAAATTATGAGTGAAAAGTCAATCAAAGATGTAAAAAAAAAAATCACGGAATACTAGGTATACTGTATGTATAAACTATGTTGGTAATTATAGAACATTAGTGTGTGAAGTTTTGTAATATTATGTTGTCTGTAGCTCCAATGATACAGTCGCTGTGCTGGAACAGTGATACCAACATACTTGCGACAGTTCAGGATACCAACCTTACTGTGTGGTACTACCCTGCGGTACTGCATGTTGACTCCCAGCTCACCAAGAAAACTGTTCTAGTCAAAGATGCAAGGTTAGCTAATTTCTTTCATAAAGAGCAGCTTAATGTGTCATAGTGTGCTACTGCACAAGTGTATTAACCACAGCTTGCACAAAGTAATAATTTATATTTTCTGTGAGATGCATTTGGTACTTTTCAAATACAGCCAATGCTTATTTATCAGTGATAGGTGACTGGGGTGATGCCACACGTAATTCATAATCACTAATAAGATGCAGTATCTATTATACATTTACTGTATACTGTACATAGTAAAATAGCTATGTTCTTAAAATTGAAGTTTAAATGTTGTAAAACTGAGGCTGTAGTATCATTATACTGTATTGAGATTTTAATTTTATGAAATCCTATATTGCAGTGTTACCGTATATAGAGTTATGGAGGTTATAGTGTACGTTACATTGAGGTTGATTTAGTATCAATGTGCTGTTATATCAAACTTGTAGTGTGGTTGTATCGGGTTGTAATGTCATTATACGTATTGAGGTTGTACTGTAGTTTCATTCTATCAAGGTAGTAGTGTTGTTATCTCCAAGTTGTATAGGTCGTTCAGGATAAAATGAGCACTAAAGATTTAATCTTTGAAAAATATCTCCGGCCGTTACTGCACATAATTTAACAGTAACAATAATTACCTTACTTGTTGTACGGTTGGCAGCGAATTGCCCAATATAGTTCCATGAATTTTTCTTTTTAAATGCAACAATACTGCAATAAAATCAACTAAATTTGACGTATTTGTGTTTTATCTGAATAATAAACTTTTTTTAAATCAAAGTGTACAGGTTCCTACTTACTGATTTCACTATTTATCATAAACGTGCAAACATCAAGTGATGTGTCCAGAGAAGTTAGAAATTCCCAGTTATTAGCCATTACGCACGGAAAGATACGAATGGGCTGAAATTAGAAATTAAGCAGGGTTTCTCTGTCTGCTCACATTATCCCGAACAGCCTATATCGATGTTTATATCAAATCCAAAGTGTACATTGTATGGGTGATGTAGTGCCATTATATTGAGGTTGTACGGTGACCGTATATAGTCGGCGGTTAGGTGCAGGTGGGTTTGAATCCTGGCTCAGGTAAATGGATGTTGTGCTCTCATTTCACCTCACATTACCTTCAATTCTTAAGACCTTGTTGTTAAAGGGTCATTATAATCCTCTCACCTCGACGTTGTGCACTTATATTGTGGTGTTCTTTTATCAAGGTTGTAATGTAATTGTGTCAAAGTAGTACCATACTGTTGATGCACTGCCATAACATCTGTGATCCTTTAAACCACTGTGCTAAAAGTCAAATGTATATATTTAGTTAGCTATAACATAGTTTTTTTACTGTCTGCAATGTTTTGAATGTACTCAACATTCCTTTTCTGAAATGTGTTTACTTTTCTTAAACCCGTGCATTGGAAACAGATTACATGGCTTTCTGAGCCTTAACAAAACAATTTAACAACCAGGTACACTGCTGACAACAACAGTTAATTTAGTAGTGAAAGTAATTTATTGGAAGTATGTATGTTGCATATCAAGAATTTGTATATGTATAATTTTGTCACTATCTCGGGATGTACCTTAGGAGCTAGATTTAAGTAACACATTTACTTGGGTATCCCTTAGCTTTTTGGGAAAAATAAGTTTTAAATTTAAATTTTTGTGCCTGACTGAACGTGTGTGTTATGAGCATGAGGATCGTGTGAAGAAAACAACTCTCACTCTTGCATGGATGCTTGAGCATGACACATCATTGGTAGAACCGACTTTTGTTACACAACAAGTGTTGATCGAAGTTACAGTGAATTTGTTGTTATTTTTGTAATTGAGTCACATGATGTATTTTATTTTTACACCAATATGATGTTTTGATAGACAGTTGCAGAGAGATTTGTGAGATACTTGCATTTTCCATTTATTTTGTGGAAGTGTGTGTGTAGTGTGACGGAATATTTCTAATCCTCCAATTTAAAACATTGCTCCTTCATTAACTAAACTGATATTGTATACAAGAGCAGTTCACAAAATTTTTAAAAAGTCCTGCAAATTAGAGTGTTTTCCAACATTACTAGTTTATAAACTGTATCTTCTATGATAACAAATCAGATGATTGAGCTAATTGTTAGTATAATTATTGATGACTGAGTTAAATACGTAATTCTAAAACTGCCAGGTTATATGCTATTAGTTTAAAGTGTTCTATTGAGAGCGTTCGTGAGAGATTTCTCATTCTGCAGTGAGTTTGGAAAGTCGCCCACAGTGGTGAGCTTTGTGGGGAACCACTTGGGGGTGAGGCGCGCTGACGGCTCCCTCGTCAACAGTGCTGTGTCGCCGTACCCCTCCGTGCTCCACGGCTACGTGTCAGCCAACCGCTGGGACGATGCTCTTCGCCTCTGCCGCTTCGTCAAGGTTGGTCTGCTGCCAGGTGAATTTCTGTGCGTTCACCCTCGGGAGATTCCAGCTGCAAGTTATCAAACCATACTACTTGCATTGGATATCTACAGTATTGTATACACATATTCGTACATACATACACACATGTTTGTGATATGTGCCCACCGTAAAATGTATTGTTTTTTTAAGTGAGAATTATATTGTTCTTGTAAATGAAGTAATATAACAGACAGAGGTACAAGTTCTTACAATTGACACTTTTATATAGGTACACACATTTTTTTCCGCGGAAGCGCGGTCGCGATGTTTTGCCTGTATCAAACTGTCTTCCTTGGCGAAACGTTACGACAGTGCTTCCACGGAAAAAAAGGTGTGTCATCCCTTCGTGTGTGTACCTATTTACAAGTATCATCTGTAAGTACTTGTACTTCTGTCTGTCGTATTACTTTGTTAGCCTATTTCCCGCCATTCTTGTAGATGAGTTAGTTTGTAAATTGTTTAAACTTAAACTACAGAAACAGTGACATTTTTATTTATAGATATGCAAAAACTGTAGGATGTAACAATTTATTATACCTTGAAAATTTTACTGGTGATAATATGTATAAATTGAAGAATATTGTTGATAATGTATATTTGGTTTTTGTAATCAAATAACCTTAATGGGCCTCCCTACTTCTCTTTAAATGTGTTGCAGCAAGTAGCAATTGTTACTTTTTGACAAAACTACTTAACATGCATTACATTATTATATCTACAGCAAGAACATACACTTCAAATTACATCCCTGTTAGTTCAAAAATGTAATAGTCACTATAAATGTGATATGTAGGCCCTCAAAATTGCGTAAATATGGTTGTTTTAAACTGCCGTATCTCAAAAAGTACCAACAGAATTCATAAAACACAAATATGAAACACAAATAAAATTCAGTCACTGCTGATAATCCAATGAAAAAAAGAATAATACATAGTAAAGAACTGCAGGCAAGTTGAGTGGCTTGCATGTAGCATTCAGTTGTTGTGCCTCGCACACACAAATGCAGACTATCTAGGGAGATATACCAAAAATGAAGCTTTGAGGTTTAAAAAAATTACTTCTTAATGTAGTTACCTATTAATCTATTAGTTTAAAAGATTATTTCTGAAATTTTTGAACAAATGTTTACTGTCTGTCACTTTGTAAATCCTTGCCCAGTTTTTATGTTTAACATTTTATGTCTAAAAGGCTTTGTTTGAATTAATATTTCATAAAAATGTACAGTATCAACAAATATTTTTCAAACATTAATTCGTGTGACAATATTTGTTGAATATTTAACATACCATATGTTTAGTTTAAGGTCATTATCTTTCAGACTTGGCCCATTAAGACATACCGGTACATTGAAACCCTGATTTTACATTCCTATAAATTACACTTTCCTCTTAAATACACAATTTTTTCTAGTTCCCATTATTTTTCCCGTGTTAACAGGGATTTACATTGCCATTTACACTGCAGTTGATACTTACGTCTTTAATTAATTTTACTTTTATTCTATATTTTGCCCTCCACTTACAAATAAGAAAACTATTGGCACTGTGAAAGAAGGGGAAAATCACAGTGAACAGAAAACTGTTTACTGTACTGAACATATGTGTGTACAAAAACTTTCAAAAACTGAAAAGCAATTTAATCAGTGTTAGTAGTATGATTCATGCCGTTCTTCAATGCCAAGTAACTTAGCATATTGATGCTTAAAGGGGGATTGATCCCTGTCAGATCGGTTTTATGGTTTTTCTTATAAATCAGGGAATATACACATTGTTTTACTTTTTTCACGCTGACAAGGCATAGTTTATTGTTTCATTCACTTTTTGGAATACATATGGCATTGTTTCTGTTAATTTTGTGGCCTCTGTAGTCGCTCCCATAAATAAATCAATTTTTCCTTTTCAGCTGTTTCCCGTTGCAAAATAATGAATATATTATTGTTGCAGCAATTACAGAAAATCGATTACGTTTGGATACATGCATTGTTGAGTCAAAAATTTTGATACATCGACTGGAACAGAAGTTATCGAGAAGAAACAGATAAATCCAAGGTGATAGGGATCAATACCCCTGAACAAAAATATTTCTTATAACTGAATGACTTATTATTGACTTGCTTAGTTAAATTTGCATCTGTGCTGGAATTATGAATTACCTAGTTAAAATTTTTACTGTAATAGATTAGTGTAGTGGTACTTAGCCACCCGTCGATTATTTACTATTGCTTTGCCACGGCTAGTTATCTCAGTCAGTAGTCGCAGGAGTCCCTAACTCAACCACGTGGGCACGAGAAGAAATCAGAAATAAGATACGGACCAAATAAGCGATTCGCCATGCACAGCTCAGGATGCTTATTTACAATAATAAACAAATCTTGCAATTCGTTTCAGGATGTTTAATCAGTGGATCGATTAGCTCAACATGGTCAAGTCACCCTCAACTTACATTGCACGCGGTGGGCTCCCTCATTCTACCTCTAGTTATACTGCGAAAGTTACAAATTAAATTATGATCCAAAATTATTAATTGCGCAGCACTATGCTCATTTTACCCAAAGAAAAAACACTTTAACTTGCTATAGCGTGGTTGCGACTAGTACCGCATGGCCCGTGCAGCCGCCGCTGCTCTCAACAGACACGTCCGCACTCTACCACATCTCAAACACTAAGAAGGAATGCCCGAGGTCCAGCGACCTTGCTGTACCCGGCGGAAATGCCCATAGACAACATACCACTGCACGGCCATCCTAATGAGCACTCTACCTACTGAGAGCATTCCTAACTCACTGGATACACTGCGAAGTTACAAAACAGTACTGGTGTCACAAATATCACTGGTTTTAGTGTCCTCTGGCTACCTACATATCTTAGGCCTAATTGAGAACAACATCAGGTACAAGATGGCTGCCCCCTTGAATTAATAATAAATATTTCCATACAGGTTGATCCTAATTCCTACGAATGCTCTCACCTACCAGACCTTGCACCAAATAACAACATTAGTTACCCATTATCATCGGGTTAGCCCACCGCTCATAAATTTAACACATCCAAATACAAATTACAAACACTCA
>PNEQ01043035.1:0-20139 GCA_003012365.1 Medauroidea extradentata | reverse complement strand
AAAAAAAAAAAAAAAAAAAAAAAAAAAAAAAAAAAAAAAAAAAAAAAAAAAAAAAAAAAAAAAAAAAAAAAAAAAAAAAAAAAAAAACTTTATTGTATTAAAAATAATACAGTAATTACAAAAATTGTAGTTAAATATGCCAGATGAAGAAACACACACAAAACACGTAAATCAGACAGGACATCCATGAAATTACTGTCGCATCTATTACATGCTTCACAAATTCACAAAGTCTGAAAGCATGACAACCACTAAATTACTATGGCATAACTTGCATACTTCATAAAGTTTCAAAGTCTAAAAGTATGAGAACCACTAAATTACTATGGCATAACTTACATACTTCATAAAGTTACAAAGTCTGAAAGCATGGTTGAACATCACATCACTTACAACACTAATTAATTACAAGGCAGCAAACTATAACTGTACTGGCGTATAGAAAGAGCTTGAAAGAAAAAAATTGTAAGTTTACATTGGTAACAAACTTGCTAAAATCTTAAACACTGAACTGACACTGTAACTCTTTAGGCTCGAAGAACCAGACCTGACATAGGTGCACAAACAGCAAAGGATTACTTCAAATTGCTCCCCCCCCCCCCCCATGCTACACACACAATAGTTGTGTAACAGTGTGAGCAGTGTGCAATGCACACGAGGATAAGGGATAGAATAGGCTTGGGGTTAGACAACAATGAAGCCTGTCACATAGAGAGAGAACTGCAGGCCTCTGCCGCTTCTTTTGATGTGAATAACTAAACAGTTATGTAACTGTCTTTTGTATTACCTACCTGCCTGTGATTTCATTTGCAATTGAATGCCTCTTTTTGACCCATTCAAAAATTCTGTATAAGTACTTCAAATTATCTTAAGTAATTTGTAGAGATTGTCGCCGTCCAGTGAAGAGACGGAGGAGGGTGATGCTGCGTGACGGCGATACTGTAGGTCGTGGAGGATGTTAGGCGTCTGTGATAATGCTCAATTCAAATGGGTGCCACCCGACTAAGGATGTAGTTGGGAACATGAGACTCTGAATTGGCAGTGGTCCGTTCTCTCTCTGCCTGGATAGACTGGAGGCAGCCAGCACCGCACATCTGCAGGGGTCCGCGGAAGGCTGGCGCCGGGTCGAAAAATAAGAGTTGTAAACTTTAAGACGTAAAAATATTTATACAAGAGTATACTGCGGAACAAAGATGAAAGCGATGTAGAAAATTTAGAAATCAGAATTAACAAAATCAGAGTAGCAAAGATGATGGTCCCGCAGTGTGTTTATACTATTGGCCGTGTGTCGTACAACTGGGCGGAGGCGAGAGCTGCGGTAAGCCAGGTGCCCACGCCTAAGCGGAGGGATACATGACTCGCCACCGGTAACATATTTCAAACAAATACAAAAATACCTGGTCCTGAAAACTGAGTCAATAATTCCCAGTTCAAAAATTAAACGTGTTTCAATATTAGTAGGGCTTTATCTACGAGTGGTTAAACAAATCAGAAGCGTGACGTGACCGCACTTAAGAGTAAACAAAAAAGAAGCAAGAGACAAAACATAGCACCCTTGTTAATTACATGCCTTAATGATATTTGAGTGTCATGCTAGAAAAAGAAACAACTTAAAACCCTTTAATAATTTTGCCCACATGCATTTTCCAGCGAAGTGTCGGGCGTGACGTCGCAGGTAATGATCGTGGCGGCGCACTTAAACATAACACCTTGCTCTGCTCTGCACCGACTCGACTTTGCCAACTCCGGTAAGCAAACACTGGCACCACTAAACACCGGCGTCACACAACACTGATGGACGACGGGAACACTTGGAGAATACACACGTACGCATTGAGACTGGGCGTTAACGTACCTGCCCCTGGCCTGGTACGACAAGATATATATTTCTTTTTACATATGTGTCTGTATATCTCTACATATAAAAATGACCACTGACTGACTCACTGACTGACACAGCAAACTGCAGCCCCAACCACTGAACCTAGACTAGTGAAATTTTTTGTGCGGGTTCCCCTCAGGTCGTTGGCGAGCAATAAGAAGGGATTTTTGAAATTTGAACTCTAAGGGGGTGAAAAGTATTTCAGAAGGAATGTCAATAGAGCTCGAACCCGACGGCCTATCATCGTGATTTTTACTTTAATAGGTCAAACGTAAAAATACATTTGAAACAATTTAAGGAATTTTCGAAATTCAACATTTAAGGGGGTGAAAACACCTTAAATGAGTTTCCGATTAACTATCGAAATCTACTGAATCCTTTGGGATAGAGAGTACATATTCACTTCAAAATGTTGCTTACGTAAATACCCAAAAAGTAGTTGTAGGATTTTTTGAAATTTGACCCCCAAGCCGTTAAAAGTGGCAAAATGTTTTTTATGAATGGTCTATATCACTGAAACACAATTGACTAGCATTGTGTTTTTTTACTTCAATTGGTTACTTATACAAATGACCAACACATGATTCAAAGACGTTTCAAAATTTATAATTAAGGGGGTTAAAATACGTGAAATGTGTTTTCGATTATTCCTCCATATCTATTGAACCAATTGAGATATAGAAGTGCTATGTGCTTTAGATTGATGCTTATGTAAATATCTAAATACCATTGAAATAAATTTCCCAAATTTGGCCCCAAAGAGGTAAAGAAAGGGTAAAATGTGTATTCGATTCACAATCAATATATATAGAGCACATTGATTTTTTACACAGCGACGCAATTTTTGTTTAAGATTGATGCTTACTCAAATACCTGAAAAGTAATTTTACAAATTTTTTAAAATTCACCACCTAAGGAGGTGAAAAGGGGCGAAAGGTGATGAAATGAGTTTTCAATTAATCATCAATATATCTTGAGCCCAGCGGGCTATTGTCGTGTTTTTTACGTCTACGAGACACTAATAAAGTATTCTAAAATGTGATTCAAGGGTTTTTACTTTTTAGAAATTCATTCTCTTAGGAGGTGAAAAGACCTGGAATGTGTTTTAGATAAATCCTCGATATCTATAGAACCCATCGAGATATACAGTTAATTTTTGCTTCAGGCTGAAGCTTACAGAAATAATTACAAAATGTTTTTTAGATTTTTTGAAAAACGAACTCTCAGTACTGTACACGGGTCATATGAGTTTTTTTTTAATGAATGATTAATTTTGATTTTACTGAACGGCCTACCATCGTGATTTGCACTTCAATTGGACACTTGCATAAATGTATAAGATGTGAAATTAAAATATTTTGAAATTTTAAACCCAAAAGAGTGAAAAAGCACAAAATCACAAAATCTGTTTTCCATCAACCCATGATATCTATTTAACCAGTAGATATACTGAGGTGGTGTTCGCGTAACAGTGATGCTTATGAAAGTATTTAAGAAATTATATGTAAGTTTGTTTTTTACTTTATAATATAACTTGATTATTAGGAATAAAACAAAGTTTGTAAACTTTCAAGGCAAACAATCTGAAAACCAAGTACGGCCAGCGAGAAATAAATTCTACAGCAGTTTCACACTACAGTAAAATATCGAGACGTGGTATTGTATAACCTCTACGAGCCCAGAACATGAATATTACATTTTTTTTACGTTAAATTTGTTTTCATGAATTATTTCGACATTACGTGACAAAGTTGTTTGTAGCTCCGGTCTACATTCCAGGAGGTTCTGGGTTCGAATTTTGTTAAAAGCTGCGTACGAACGTTCAATTATGACACACAAAAAAGCAAGGCTGATTGAATTAGTGCAATTTACATGTAGTTGTTTAAAATGATGGATTATGCAGTTCACTTTCCACTGAAGTTTCATGACAGCTCACATAGATCAGCTCACTAATCTCAATGTTAGTGGCAGGGACAAACTTAAGACTGATTTGCACGTGGACAACTATAGCTATTTATTCTACTGCAGAGTTAGCTCAACTAGCCGCTTGGACATTCTTTCACTTGATGACTGAAGTACCAATCTGGTGTACAAAGAGGTTTTTCAATTACAGTACATATTATCAGTTATGAATAATACTCACGAGCAAAGCTGCGGGGGACTGATAGAGTGTGTCTCTATATATAGGCAGTTCAGAATAAAGTGAGCATTCAAAAAGATTTGCACGTGGACAACTACAGCTATTTATTCTACTGCCGAGTTAGCCCAACTAGCAGCTTGGACATTGTAACACTTGATGACTGAAGTCTGGTGTACAAAGAGGCTTTTAAATTAAAGTAAATATTATCAGTTACGAATAATACTCGCAAGCAAAACTGTGGGGTACTGCTAAATTTCTATTTTTAGCCAATTCGTATTTTTCCACAGGTAACGTCTAACCTCTCTGGACACATTACTGAATGCTTGTGCATTTAAGATAAATTTTGCAGTCTGTAGGAACCTATATAGTTTAATAATGAGTTTATCAACTTCATAAAACACAAATACGTAAAATTTGGTTGATTTTATTTCAGTATTGTTACATTTAAATAGAAAATTCACAGAACTACGTACTGCAATTCCCTGCCAACCATACAAACAACAAGGCAACTATTATTAATATTAAATTATATGCAGTAACGTCTAGTGATTTTTTTCAAAGGTTAAATCTTTAGTGCTCACTTTATCGTGAATGACATTATACAGTATACACAGACTTGCCAACTTCTCAAGTAGAGAATCTACTACTACTTGATGCTAAATTTTAGCGCAAATCACACATGGTAACTTTAGGTAAAAATTCATAACTCCCACTCTCTGACAGGATTCATGCAAATTTATCAAACTTTAATAAAAACATTTAACATGTTTACAGTTCCAGGAAGTTACTGAAACCTTCTAAAATAAGCATACATATAAATAGACCCAATTGAAAATATTCTGCAAAACCATACTGTACTCTTTCCTAATATTTTTTTAAACTTGTGCATCTTATAATTGTGTTTAATACGGGCAGTCATTTGAACAGAAAAAAAAAACACAGTTATGTACTTATTATAAAGAAGAATATCAGATTATGATAGACAAACATCTGAACAGTTATAATGATTTTTATAGTGGCTATACATAAAGAATTTTGCTGCTGCATTTCCACTTGAATAGGTATCGCAGGATAACACAATCATAGCCCTACTTTTTGTTCCTAGCTCAGAAAACTTCGTAACTTAACTGACACACACAACCTGCAAGTATGTTATGAACTAAGCCAGGCCTAACAAAAACATAAATAAATATTTTGCACTTTATTGCTTCTAAATTAAAATCAGTTTCACTGCAAAGTTCCGAATTTAATGTTTGTTTTAAGTAAGCTATGTTACAGTTGGTAACACCTTGTCTTATTACTTCATTAAATACGTAAATACGTTTACAACTTGCAAACTGCACAAATAATAATAATAAACACAAATTTCACTCAGAGCAAAATTCTTTTACGTACGCTTCACAAACCTATTTTACTCCAAATACGTACTATGATGTTTGTATGAATAGGTTAGACATCATCTGAAACACACGCTATGCATTTCTAACTTCAGACTTTGACACGTGATAACATTATCGTATCCATATGCGTGATTCATAATAAGAGAACTGCAGAATAGTGTTTCATCGTCAAAATCAAAAGATCCCATGTGTGAAGAATCTAGTAACTCCGTCAGCAGAATTCCAAACAAATCTCACGTGCACTCCGCCATTTGAAACTGCCTATTGAAGAAAGCCATCAACTGGCTTTCAATTGTAATTTTCTCATTGGTTCGTCCAACTTACTCATTGTGACCAACTGTTGAATTCCCACTAAAAACTTATTTTACAGCTTTTAGTACACGTTACTCGAACTAAACATGATAAGAAATATAGTCTATATTGATAGAACTGAACCAAACTGTTTTTCACTATTTCGTATTTTAAAAATAAAATGGTCATTTAAACGTGGAACATATAAAAATCCGTAGAATTTTACAAGTTCCTGTAAAAAGCCCTACTATTTCCGTACATTTATTTAGTTAATTAATTATTATTACTGATAGGCTCCCTGAGCAAAGCTCTTCTAGGGGAGCAGTAAGTACATTATACATACATAGATGGCAGTCATTAGTGGTGTTTCTAACAATCACATTAAATCGTTGGAAAAACAATCTACAAACCAGATTGACTAGATACACAAAAAAACTTACTAAAAATATCTTAATCTAGCACTTTTTAGTCCTTGATGCAATTACATAAAGAAATTTTAATATAAACATAAATGTAGGGCAAGGGGAATCCTTGTCAGGTTTAATAAGAACAGATAATTAACAACAGCTGCTGAATAAACATACATTATGTAGGTAACTGAAACAAGTAGACTACTCCTATGATGACAATGACCAGTGATTACAAGCTGATTTACTAACATGATCTCAATAGTTGTAGAAACTAAACAAATGTTGACCTTGTGAAGAAAATGAGAGATATACACCTAGCTGCATTCTAAATCAGTACCGTAATGAACATATGTACTTATAACTTATTGCCAACACTATTTGTTTAGTAAGCAAGGCAATCCCCAATCACAATCCAAGACAAGCGACACAATTTCAGCTTACATACATGTATTAATATGTATATACAAAGAATATATAATAAAATACAATATACTTCACCACATACAAAAATACACTAATCTATAAGTGCCCTAATCTGGGAAATTTGTCCATTGTTAGCACTACATTTTCATATTCTTACAGAAGTATCTAGGTAGAAGCTTGCTCATGAACAAACAGTGAAGTGTTGTTACATTTTTCATGGAGAGAGTGTAATTTTTATAAAGAACTTCTTAGCTGTATCTAAACAGTACAAGGGGAAAAGTGTTTACTGAGAAAAGGTGGGAAACGGCCGCATGCTACGAATTACTAAAACACGTAGACAGAGATGTACTAGTACGTACAGAAACAGTACTTGGAGGTTGGAGAATACAAAAAACATATGGACGACACATTTTTAGGCAGTCGCGACATTACTCTGGCCAGGCCAGCTTCCTGGGCCAGCGAGTAATTGCACTACTTTCATATTTCCTGCCACACCCTTGTTTGTCCCTCGGCCGCTAGACGTGCTAGTTACCAACCATCACTTACTGTCCGCCATACTGCAGTGTGCATCATTCGCCGCCCCAGGAAGCTGGCCTGGCCAGCGAAATGTCGTGACCGCGCAAAAAAGTGTCGTTCATCTGTTTTTTATATTCTTTAACCTGCAAGTACTGTTTCTGTAAGTACTTGTACATCTCTGTCTACGTGTTTTGGTAAAAGTGTTTAATACTTGCCATTGTGAACAACAGACATGCCTAACCCTAAATGCCCTGAGATGATTCATTCTGCCATCCTCAGCCTGGTAATTACTTGCGTGACACCTGATCCTTCTAGCAACAGTACCTATATTCCTTGTACCTCATGACTTATGGCAGCAAAATAAAATTCCCTATTTTGAAAATTAAACATTTCAACTTTCACAGTTTACGTGTAAGAACATATTAAAGTTGCAATTTTAAAGGTCTTTGCTTGTACAGATAATGAAAACTATAGGTCATTCGGGATAAAGTGAGCACTAAAGATTTTACGTTTGAAAAAAATCACTAACCATTACTGCATGTAATACAACTTTGACAACAGTTACATTATTGCTTGTACAGTTGGCAGTATATTATTGCATGTAGTTCCGTGTATTTTATATTTAAATACAACATTAAATACTGAAAGAACATGAAATGAAATCGACCTCTCCGTATTTAATATACTTTAAAATATTTATGTATGATATTATTGACATACATACTGCCTGTATAGTTTTACTTAATTAGCGCCAGCAGAAAGTGATGAATCCGGGCCGTTCAACTTCAACAGTCGTTATCAAATTGCGTCTAGCGCTCCGCGTGCTGAGGTAGTTCAAATTTCCACCGACAGGTGGCATCAGAATTAGGTTTTCGGCTTTTGCCGCTTAGCTTCGAATCATTGTTGTTTGTCCGTTGTGCAATAAATAAGGGTTTCTGATTAAACACACTCAAAAGTATTAGAAATGACTATTTTCTCATTGGTAATCTGTAAGTTGTTATGTTATGAATGCCAACATGAGTATCTTGATTTAGAAACAACAATTTTTTTTGTTTTACACACTAAGAAATACGTTGTTTTTGTTGAATGTGTCGTTCATGGCATTATAATCAAACAGAATCTGAATTCTTAAATGGCGCGTGTCATTATGTCATGTTTTTTTAGTAGCTTTTTAAAATACAAATTTGATTTTAATGTGTACATATTTCCAACATTTGTAACGACAGTAGTGTGGGTCGTAGGTATTTGTAACTAAGATTACTATTGGTTATACATTTTATTAAATACCCATGCATTTAATGAGTAGATATTGTTAACATTTTCTGGTCAGTGTAATGTAGATGTAAACATTGTACATGACTATCTGAATTAAAGCACGAGGTAATGTTAATGTTTACATGCAGCGGAATGATATACAGTAAACTGGCAGAAAATATAAATTAATCAGGGCTTTTTTGGGTGCTCACTTTATCCAGACTCACCTATACTATCATCACAGACCTAAAACAATTTAAAATGAAAGTAAAAGAACAGAGGTAAGTCTCGATACATGTGTGATAACACCAAAAATACATTTTTGTTAAAACTGTTGGAATCAGCGAAGATACAAAAAATTTTTTTTCTCTATGTTATCACAAAACATATCCTAAAAAAGTCTGATGATTTTACTTTATTTCTGAATCATTTAATTTCATATCTGTAATTATATTTAATGATTAAACGTTATCAGCATTTGGTTAAGATACAAATTTTTCCCTTAATAGTTTCCTAGTCACCCGCCTGGCACTTGAAATGCATAACAAGATTAAACTGTAATCTTTTTGGACTAAACTAAGTATTACTAACTATGACCACAATGTGTTCACCCAGAAAATAAAGGACAAAATGATGGGATGTCACTGTCACGGGACCCTAAACATTTTATATTATTTGCATGCAGCACACTTGAACACAGTAAAAGTAAAGTTTTTCAAGACTGTTGTATCACAATTAACTGATACTTAACTGGCTTTACACTCTACAAAAATTACATTGAGGTCAAAATGTTACTTGGGTGGTGTCTGAATTCTCAGCTTTAATGCACCCGAAAAAATGCCGTAAACTCCTGCGCTGCGACATTCGACCATAGTCAAATATACAAAATATTTCTTAACTGCGACATGTGACTTTAGCCAAACAAAAACAACGAATTAAATGACTCTGTAAACCATAGGTACATCATTTTCTCGGTTAAAAATTACCAAAAATAAACTATTAGTGTAAAAAAAAAATTATTTCTTAAAAAATTTTTTACACTATCTTCGCACAACGAAAAATATTTCATTCCGCAGCAAAAAAGTTAAGCAAACAGTACAAGAGATACACCCTTCACGTGCTCTAAATTGCACATTGTGTAATTCAATTGTTTATATAAGCTTTCTAATGGTAACTGCAAATTTGTGTCAGCTGCTGGGTGCTGCTGGTTAACAAACCCTGGCAAAGTAAACACATGCCCTACTACCATTTGTATGTTTTTAATGTGTCCCTTCAATGCTACTGGGTGCAAGGGTGTCAGATTTAAAAATAGATCTGCAAACTTTGTACAAAGATAAAGCGAATTCTGGGTAATGAAGAGATTGAGGGCTTACCGTATTGAATTTGGACATAGTCATAATCTGACACATGACAAGTAACTAAATATACGACTCACAGAACACAAGCCTTCCAACTTACAGCCTGCACACTTTCCTGAGACCTCCAGCAGAGCGCAAAGTAGCACCAATGTGCCACGGCAACAGAATCATTATCAAACCACCTCTGCCAGAGTTTGTTGATCATCTCCTCTTGAACAGCAGCATCATGGTCCCGGAGGCAACATCGACAGTTGCTGGGAGGACGCTGCACAGTGCAAACACCCACCAGTACAGCCTGCTGTCCCACGCGTCAAACATGAAGTGTGACAGCAGCACACATGCACTCGCATGGCACAGGATTGCTGATTGGTCAAGGTTAAACATAACTGCAGACACTACACACTTTCCTTCGGGGACAAGCATATATGTAGATGTTGATGTTACAATTTAATGCTGCAGACAGTTAATGTACTATACTGGAAACCATAAATAAAAATAATTTTGTAAACACTGCATTTTCTCATGCTAAAGAGATCATTATTGTAAAGGAAATGTAAGTATTCAAGAGTAACACCTGCACCGAAAGACTACTATAAACCAACACTGCATGTGTGGAATAACTTTGTTACACCTTTCATTAATATTTTTGTTTGGAAGACTGTGTGATAGTAAAAATAATAAAGCAAGTTGTCACGATTTGATTTAATAACAGCCTTAACCTTTCCCAAATTGCAGAAAAAACCCTGAACTTGCAAAATACCTCCAGCCAGACTGTGCCTTTAAGGCTTGGTTTGTCACCATATTGAATCATTTAACTTTTCGGCTTCTTGGACTTCTGATAAGGAAAATATTGAATCTGCGATTGTACAGCAAATTCCAATTGCCTTGCACTACAGTACAGACATGAGAATTGCGTTGTTGACGTATAATTACGTAGGAATCAGCGAGACTACCATTTTTTAATGCTCCTAATTTGCCAGGCTGATTGAGACTTAATTATACATTACCAACTCAATTGCCATACCTGTACTGAAGAGCAAACTAAATAGAATTTATGGTATTATCGTAGGTCTACCATTTCTCTCTTTTTTATATAAAAAAAATTGATATTTAATTTGGCGACTGAAACTGAACCTTAAGAACTCATAAATAATAACGTGAAAACACTGCTGATTCAAATATTATGTAATCATTATGACTTGCTGTCTATGTGCTGTAGAAGTAACCAATTTCACTGCAAGTAATTTGAACATACAGTAATATTTTTAATACAACTGAAAGACTACAGAATATATTATACTAATTTGTTGTTTGTAATAAAGTTATTACTTAGTTTACATTAGAATTTACAAATATGTCTTCATAAGGAAGGATTTTTCAATGTTGATTTCAAAGTTGAACAGTGATAGTTGGAAAAAAAAGTTGAGTTCAACAAATATTTGTATATACTGAAAGTATGCTTCAGGCGACAATCCATAAATATATTTGTCCGCTCAGTGCACGAGTGTTTTTTATGTACACATTTTTCATCACACAATAACACACACGTTACCCAAATAAACTTTAAATGCTGAAAAAAATATTGGATTAATTTCTCATCACTCTGTTCCACACTGCATGCTTGTCCTCAGATTTTAATAATAATTTGATTTCTGAATAACTAAGCATAGTGGCACAGTGGTACGCCTAATAAAGTGAACTCATATTCAAAACAACTTGGGTATTACAATGTCCATTCTTGCCATTCTTATTTTGGTTTTCCATAATCACTCTAGGCAAATGCTGGGAAGGTTGTTTTACTACATCCAATGGCCAATTCCCTTCCCTATCTGTTTGAGCTATTGATTCAGTCTCTTAACTCAGTTAAGAGGAACCATGCATGATTGTCAGTAACGAGCAATATTTTTCCTGCTACAAGATTTTCAGAAGGTGTGTGGATATTTTCAACATTTCATGCTCTAAATGTTATACGTACTAATCTACTACACCCGTTAACATTGTTAGATAATAAGTTACTTCCATATTATCTGACATTTTGCCTAAAGATCAGAAAGACTGTGTTATTTATTATCTTCAAACAAATGTCAGATTATACAAAAGTAATTTATTATTTGACAATATAAAACAGTGACGTAGATCAACATTTATAGCAGGAAATGTAAAAAAATGTTGATTTGCCTTCATGAATGCTTGCAGCAGGGGAAATACTGTAAATTAAAGATAGCTGTGCACCATTCCCCTTAATATATTTTGCAGATTCATACTAAAGGTAATATTCTTGTCAGATATACAGATAGCCTACTGACAGTACAAACTAAGTTTAATTTCAAATAAGAAAAGTTGATAATGAGCAACTATGTGTCTGATAACACAGTAAAAAAGCTTGCTCAAATGTTTAGTTAGAATTTATTTTTAAAGCCAGTGTTGTAGAATGGTACCAACATAAGTGTATGGAGGAAGAGTCACAGTCGCACACCCCAACTCTCTGCACATATTATATAGGGGTTGGTTGCACTGTCATTATTTCAGCACCTTAAAAAAACATGTTTCAATTTAAAACACGAGTCAAAGCTTACTCCTGCTGGCAGATAGTTGAATCCTCATATAAAATTGTTTTAGGAACCACACCCTGGCAGTTGTCAAAGGATACAGATCACAGCAGTGGTCGACATGAACATGGTTATGCCAAACAAGAAGTTGACCAGCTCTACTCCAATCAGAGCCACAGCAATGGACAAGCCAACTGTTAGTCTGAAACGTAACAAACACAGCGAGAGTAATGCAAGAGGATTCAAAAATAACTTTACAATCTTGGAGGTACGTTTGTGAAAACTGCAGACAGATTTTTTTAGAGATTTGCAGTTATTTATTAAAATTGTAACAATCTAACAGCAATAAAAGACACTGAATTCACAAAATACTGGTACCACTATGTATAAAAAAAATTTCTAATTTTTTAAAATTAATATATGTAAAAAACAACACAGGTCTGATGTATTCACCTCTGACATTTTTGAACAAACAACAAAAGCAAATTTTTCAGCTCTTGAAACCACGAGGGTTAGTGAAAGAATTTTGGGAGAATTTACCATGCAGATTCCAATGCACAAATGAAACCACAGTGAGTCCAAGCACTCTCAACCAATGTAATTGAGCAAACAGAATATGACTAGTGAAGGCCATTTCAGATTGTAATAAATACACATGCTGGAAATGATCCAGCAGAATGAAGACAAACAACTTCTGAACTTGATCGTTTCCAGTAGCAAAAGCACTTTCCATGCCATTGACACAGTTAACTGCTGTAACAGGAGGATTTGGGAAATCCCTGAGCCTTCTTGGAACATGTTCATGACAGTCCAACAGCGATGCGTCATGTCTCTTCAGCAAAGGTAAAGTGTACGAGTCCTTTTACTCTTGGAGATGGCCATTACTGCTTTGTGAACCTGCACTAGACCACACAGTTCCTCATTCCTCAACTTGAGGTAGACAACCAGGACGGAACATTTACCACCAGCAAGAGAGTGGAGCCCAGCCCCACTCCAATCAACCTTTGAAAAGTGTGTAAGTTTCTCGACAACTGTTCCCCAGGTTGGTAGATTGACAGGGCCATACAGATAAACTTGCCATCTCATACCCCAGACATAATGCCATTCATTTCTTTTAGTGCAGCTACATTACACATAATGCACATGGCACATCTAACTGCAAATGTGAAAAACAGTAGAATCCCTATATTACACTTTCTAAGGGACTAATGAAAATTGTGTAAATGAAGGGAAAGTGTGTAACACTGCAGGCCAATTAAAAGGATATTTTTGTTAAACGTAATGTTTACGTAATTAAATTCCAAAGGTGACAGTGTATTGGGGGAAGGAAGCGCACATACTTTTAAAAATTTTATTTAATAAATGTTAAAAGTTCAATTAGAGAAGTAAGAATCTAAATACAGCCACATGGCTGAAGGGCGATGGCAGCATAGCTTTGTTTGAGCAAGGGTAACCAGTCTACACTATATTTGGTCTGGGGTAGAGGCGTCAAATTTTTTTGCATGTTTTTTCTCTCTCTTGTTTAGCCTCTGCCAAATTACGAAGAGTTTTGGAGCCTGGTAAACCATTGGCTGACACTGTAGTTGTGTGGTAGTGTTGGTGAATGGTGGGGGGGCCTGTAAGACAGACTTGTACACCTTA
Source organism: Medauroidea extradentata (assembly GCA_003012365.1). Taxonomy (NCBI): domain Eukaryota; kingdom Metazoa; phylum Arthropoda; class Insecta; order Phasmatodea; family Phasmatidae; genus Medauroidea; species Medauroidea extradentata. Next base: position 6,275 of record PNEQ01043035.1, on the reverse strand, counting down.
TTAGGCAACAAACGAGGGCCAAGCCTGTGATTAGCTAACTGAGTAATGTGCAGTAGTGGTCACAGGGTCAGGCAGGAGAAATATTCGCTCCATGGCCGAGTGCGGTCACGCGAGCGCGCTGCGGCCCGTTTCCTCAATACATTTGGGAACTGGAGGAACAATTTTTTTTTGCGTGTGATGGTGAAATAACGGGAATAAAACTGGAAACTGACATCAAGTCTTTCATTGCAAGGTTAACGTAAATGGTCTCGTATAAATACTGACCGAGCCAGTCGTGGCAAATAATTTTATCAGTCAATAGAAGTGTTGTTCAGTTCATCATCTAACAGACCCAGCCGAGGAGACGGAGTTCTGAGGTTAAACAACAAGACGACCACAACGTGAGAAGTTTAAATGGAGGGAAACAACAAAAAACCATATCAAAACATTTATTAATTCAAAATTTTTACAAGTTAGTTCATAATTCCAGCAAATGATCTCAAGATGTGTTTATAAGTAAAATAGAATCAATATTTTAACAAAAATTTTTGTTTACACCATGCTACTTGGCACAGGTTAAGAAAAACATGATTCATACTACTGTATAAGTCGTTTGGGATAAAGTGAGCAATAAAAATTTTACGTTTGAAAAATGTCACTAGCAGTTCCTGCATATAATTTAACATTAGTAATAGTTGCTTTACTACTTATATGGTTGGCAACGGACTAACCGAACGTAGTTAGTGTATTTTCCTATTTAAAAGCAATAATGGTGAAATACAATAATTGAAAGCAATATATTTGAATTTCATACAATTTATAAACTTATTTTTATAAAAGTATAAAGGTTCCTGGTTCCTGTTGACTGCGCAATTTATCTTACAAGTGCGAACATCAAGTGACGTGTCCACAGAGGTCAGACATTTCCCGTAGTTAGCCGCTGCATACGGAAAGATACGAATTGACTGAAAATATAAATTTAGCAGGGCTTTTTTTAGTGCTCACTTTATCCCGAACCACCTATACATATTTGTAGCAACATAATCACCACCTGTGAAGACGTAAAACATCCTATGCCATACATCCAAAGTTAGCAAATGAATTCAGACCAATTCATATTTACAATAACACTAATGAAATAAAATTGTATTTATTAAATTACTATGTTGTCTAAAATCTGCCCAAAAAATATTTCTTTGGCAAAGGATTATTTTATATAAATTTTTATCCATCCTACTGGAAACTTAAAGGTTTTGACATACAAAAGTTTACATGTTCACTGGTGATGCGTAAAACTACAATATAAGTATGAGCACTATGTCATCTAAATATCAATGTTCAAATTGCATGTTAATTTATAATTCGGAAATGATATACTGTATTGACAATGTTTTACTGCATCTCATGTTGACACAAATTCACTAAACAAAATTGAGTAACTACGTACTGATTATAAGGAATAACTAAAATGTTGGTAAATAAATTTAAAAACACTAAATGATACACACTATGTGATCGATGAGGGTTAATCATGGATAACATAAGGCTGGAGTGACGGCAAGGCGGGTAGGTTTAAGTACGAGACAAGCTAAGCACCAAGCTGGCTTAAAGAATGGAGCTGGTACAACTGAGCAGGGATGGCAGTAATGGGAAAGGAGATAAGAAAAAAAACCCTCTGGCTTATAGTAATGTCTACCCCATTTCCCACAAGCATACATCGGAAGACCTCTTCGGAAATTGAACAAGACTCTCTACTGTGGGAGGCAGGTGTATGGATTACTACATCGGTGCACACTTGAAGAATTCACTGCATGCTACTTACTGAGAATCTCTTGAAGCATACTCGAGGGCAGAGTGCTCTATGGGTAAAGACGACTTAACATTTTCATCCTGGAAAAAAAATGTGAGCTATAAACAAAACTGGTAGGCCTAATTGTACAATGACACACTGAATCACCAGGTAAGTTATTTATACGCACATTTATAAGCAGTCCTCAACAATCGACTACGCAGTGCTAAATAACCTTATAAAGTTTTAACAGGATCAAACAAAATTTCCTGCTAGGCCTACGTGAAACACAGTCATTTTTTGAACTTGACAGTTGTCCAAAAAATAAATAAATTAATTAAAAAAAGTTTATTTTGTTCTAAGCTTTCTTGCAGATTTTCCTTAGATTTCATCCCCAACTATTTAAAATTGTTAAATGTTTTTGTGATGAACGTACAGTACGTCATTTACAAACATCACATACATGTATGCCGGTAGGTAGGTAGATGTGTGCAAGCTTGAAAGAACACAAAGGACATACGCATGATATGGGCTAGAAAGGGTAAGTACAGAACTGAAGATCAATAAGTCAGTGCCGCATGATGGAAAGGATTTTGAAGGGAAAGAGTTGGTCAAATATCCCAAGGTGACTTTTGATACTTTACTAGAGGAGGTGTTGGTAGTCCCAGTACCTACTATATGAGCAGGGTGTAGATAGGGGAAGGAGGGGGGGGGGTGATCAGGCAGTTACAGGTTGGGGTGAGTCTCACGTTAAATACAGGGAAGGTGATGACTTTGAAAAGGCGTTTGACAAGGTGCCTCATGGGAAACTTATGCAAATGGTGGATAACCTATTTGAAGACAAGAGGTTGGTAGGGTGGATAGGAGATTTCCTCAAGGGAAGGGTTCAGAGAGTGAAAATGGGGGGTACTGTGTCAATTGAGGGAGGTCTCTTCAGAGGTGCCACAGAGAAGTGTGCTGGGTCCGATATTGTTTACCATAATGGTTAATGATATAGGTTTGGAGGTTACCAGCAGAATACGATTACTCGCTGATGATTGTGTGCTTTATTAAGTGGTGGGACACTAGAACAAGTTATAGGAAGATATTGAGTGGATAAGGCTGTGGACACTTGAAAACAAAATGAAGATATATGTTAGAAAAACTAAACTCGTGCGGATTTCAAGGAAAAGGCTAAAGAGCAGGAAAGTTTATAGTTGGGCAGGTAGGAGATAGGCGAGGTCTCCAAGTATGAGTACCTGGGAGTAGTTCTGCATGAAAATCTTGGGTGGAAAAGCCAAGTTCAGAGAGTGGTCGCAAAGGGTAGGACAGTGTTAGGAATGATGGGTAGGATATTAAGAGGAACCAGCTCGGAGATAAAGAAGAAGGCCTACAACACCATGGTTCGGCCTGATGAGGGATAGAATGGTGGAAGGCTGGTTAGGATGTATAAGATAGTGGGACGGGACGGAGTATGGAGTGTACTAGCTGAAAATCTAGAAAAGGGTGGATATAGGGGTAGAAGCAACAACAGTACAAAGATACAGCAAGTCTGGCGGAGAACTGGACAGGGACCACAGACAATGCTGGTTAGGACGGTCAGGGAGTGGGATTTGTTGTGGAAGGAGGAGGTGTCGATGAGAGGTGTGGGACAGTTTAGGAAGGCTATGGAGAGGATGTTGTAGGGGTGTTTCTTGCCACCGGGTGCTTGCCCAACAGCAAGACAAAATAATAATAATTATTATTATAGGTGGTACAATATACAGTAAAGATCATGAACGACAGGAATTTGCCGCAGAAGTACCCATACAGTTTTAGAAAAGATGTGCATGTGAGACTCAGAGTTGGCAGATTTACTGGAGATTATAGTTCAAGCAATTGATGATGGACTTCGAAAAGGCGTTTGACAAGGTTCCCAAAGAATTGTGATGAAGTTGGATGCACTGGTAGATAGGAAGTGTGTAGTGGACTGGATTGGGGACTTCCTTAAGAGGTCGGAGCCACATGATGAAAATAGCGGGTCTACATCATAGGAAGTAGAGGTTACATCAGGGGTGCCACAAGCAACTGTGTTGCATCCTTAGCTATTTACCATATTGGCGAATGAAGATAAGTAAATGTACATGACTAAGATAGTGAGGTTTACAGGAAAGAGAGTGGTCAACAGATGTATACACTTACAAATGGAATTGGTATGAAATAGCACAGGTAGCAGAAGAACAGTTCCTAGGAGTAGTGATACAAGATGACCTTAGGTGGAAAAAAGTGGTAGAAATTGTGGTTACGAAAAAAAGAAGGGTTGATTATACTGAGGAGTCAGCCGTACCATGTAAAAATGAGATGTACTTCACAATGATATATCCAACGTTAGAATTTGCGGCAGCAAAAAGAGATGAATATTTGGAGGAGGTTCAGGAGTTAAAGAAGGTACAAAGATGGGCAGCTAGATGGGTGAAGGGTAAATGTCAAGAGGAAGAAAATTACTTTAATTTTTAATCCTCCAATGATAATGAAGTAAATAGGACGATGTCCTTTTAAAGAAAGGAGAGTGGAAAAGCTGGTCAGAATGTACAGAATAGTAAATGGAGAGAGGGGTTGGGGCAAATTATATGTTGCCAGCTGAATAAGGATATATTGAACCGTGATAGCCAGTGATGGAGTGTAACAGAAACGAGAAAAAGGAGATAAGAAAAACCCTCCGGCCAATGGTAATGTTCACCCCATTTCCCATTGGCAAAAGTTGTGTTTGCCCCAAGGTCCAAACATGACATTTTATTTGTTTCAGGTTGTAATACTTACTCGAGCCCACAAAAGTAATACAGTTATAACAAGATGGGCTATCAGTAACAGAAATCTCGCTGGGATAAGGCCACTAGGAAAGTTCACCATATTCACCAAAATGTAAAAGTTTTTTTCAAACACGCGCTCTCGACGGCACAGCACAACCATAGATCAACTATGATGAATTAAACAATGAAGAGGCAACACTGCAACATAATAAACATGAAAGTTATTTATTCCATGAATATAAGAAATCATTACACTGCAAGCCACACATTCAGAAAATGCGTGATATATTTTAATTTTAAGTGTTTATTGTATTATATCATTGTATGGTTATAAAGTAATAAACATTTATATGTGGAGAAAATCAGTAACGCCATCTACTAACACAACATTTAAGTTCACTTATAAAATTCATTAATATTTTTTTATAAAGTATACATGCGAAAAAAGAAATAAACAGACCGTCAACACACCATTCACTAATATCGTACAGCTTGTGCAATTCTGCGAGAAAACTGGTGTTTCCACCTCAATCCACGATAGTACAACAGTCCCGAAGAGTGTTCCATTAACTGCAGAGGCTACTGGCTAGCAACTATAACGGCGGCCAAATTATACGTCGCTTAATCGTAGCCGGCGCGAGCAATCCACGTAGTTCTCTAAACAGCCGCAAGATAGCATCCAATGTCCACGAGGTCGTAGACCGCGCGTGACTCCAATACAGCTAATTTTATTTTACTAATAACAAATTTATTTATTGAAGTTATGTTATTTTCCTTGTCGAGATGTCACAAATACTATTTAAATGTTTGAATAAAATCAAATGCTTAATAAAAAACTTCAAGTAAATATATTTTATTACTAAATATATGACTGGTACTTATATGTACCGTCAGGATATACGGGAGTATTTTCGTTAGGCGGTCACAGGTGTGTATTCTGTTAGTTGTTTTGCTAATTATGAGTGAGTAGTACATTTCTTAGCTATGTCAAATAAGTTTTATACTAATGAAGAGGCATTAGCCCTTATATTTGATGAAAATTTTCCTGCTGCTTCTGAATCAGAAGAAAGTGATGGCGAATTCGGCGGGAAAATTGATGGACTCGATCTTGACAACAATTTTGACACAGTATTTCAGAATGTTTTGTGCCAAGAAGTTTCAGATACGCCTATTACAAATGTTGATGACCAGGCAACCACATCAGGTAGCGGTACTACTATAATAAACAATGATACTGTTCATGAACTTTGCCCTGCTAGTTGGCTAGCTGATAATAGGTTTGTTCGCGTGGTCTGCCAGTCTGCCAGTTTTGTGCCAGTTCTGCTAGTTTTCTGCCAGAAGGCGTTCGTTTTACCGGAAGTGTTTTTTTGGTATGCTGTTCGGGTGGGACTAGCAGATGCCAGTTTTGTCAGAAATGACTGCCATTTCTGCCCATGCTCGGCGAGTAAGGGCAGAACTGGCAGCAATAAAAAAACGTCACGTGTGACGTCACATGACGATGCTTTTTCAAAACAAACTCTCTCGTCCCGTGTTAAACAGAGATATAATTTTTGTCACTGCTGTAATAATCCAGTAATAGAAGAACTGTGCAAATTCATTTGTTTTCCGAATTAATTAAAATCACCGTATTCACGAACAAAGCCAGAAATGTTGCAGCGTACTCGTAGTTCTTTTGTAAATAGTGACGAGGTTAACCTAATGGTAAACGTGCATCAAACCTATATTTATATTTTTGTGAT
>PNEQ01043034.1:0-20095 GCA_003012365.1 Medauroidea extradentata | reverse complement strand
TTTGTCGCGAAAAGATTTTTGCCCCACTTTGTTTCAGTGACTCACGTGCACATCGGCAGTTCTGTTTCAAGGTTATTGGCAGCGTGTCTATGTTCAGACACGTTTCTCATTTGACTGCACCAATCAGAATAAGATTATTGTGAGTCTGTACGTCTATAATTTGCCAAGGCAAGTGAGAGTAAAATCATCCAACCACAGATGATGTAGCAGAGCTGCAGGTGTGCACATGACGCATCGAAACCAATTGTTGCAAAAATCTTTTTGCCATAAAATCGTGGCTCTACCCATAAGTCTACGGTTTGTTCGCCTACATGCAGACTGTTTACTCTTTCGGAGACCATAGCTTGTAAACAAAGCCATAATGGACCTGAATTGTATGAACACTATGATCAAATGGTACCTGTCTACCTACTGCAAAACCCAATTAGGCTACATATATTTTATTTCCTCTGATGCAGAACCGAAAATAATGTTCACTATGCCATTGTGTTATAGATAGAGCCACGATTTTGTCGCGAAAAGATTTTTGCCCCACTTTGTTTCAGTGTCCCGTGCACATCGGATGATTTGCTTCATGGTTATTGGCAGCGTGTCTTTGTTCAGACACGTTTCTCAATTGACTGCACCAATCAGAATACGATTATTTTTACTCCGTACGTCTGTAATTTGCCAAGGCAAGTGAGGATAAAATCATCCAATCAGAGACGATGTAGCAGAGCAGCATATGCGCACATGACTCATTGAAACCAAATGTTGCAAAAATATTTTCGCCATAAAATCGTGGCTCCAGTTATATATTTAAATAACTACCTTATTTAATGTTAGAGAGTGTGGTTTTTTTTTATAAAAAATACTTATTTAAGGGAACTTAAGCAAAATACAGAAATTTCACCCAAATAAGTTAGTGTTCTGTTACACATTTTGATTTGTCAAATTTGTATATTTTGTGAGATAGGCGACTGACCTTTTAAAAGTGGGAACTAGTTTCCATGAGCCGGTTCGCGTGCTTGTAATGTATTAGCTTACTTACCAACTACCATTATGTAACTTATTCTGGTTATGTGATGCATTATTGCTTTTAAAAAAATGTTTGTTATATTTCCAGGCAGCAAGTACACACCTCGTGTATGTATTTAAGGTATAAGGTATACTGGAATATCTTGCCATTATCCACTAAAACTCAACATAGTTGTTTTAAGTTGCAGTATTTCGAATTGTTACGGGGAATACTGTATGTTGTTGTAGATACAGTACCGTACACTTTGAGTAAAATGATTATGTATTTCATTCGGTTTGCGTGTGACTTAAAATCACCCGTTCGGAACTGAACTAGGACATCATATCCGCGTGAGAAAGCAATGTTATTAGCAGAGACCGGATAATTTCACGGGTTCAACATCAAGCAGGCTGGTCTCCACACAGTGGCGGATTTAAACCTTTTTCTTAGGGGGGCGGGGAGTTTGCCTTAAGAAGTATATACCCACCCCACGAACCAAAAGCGGAAAAACAGAAATGTAAATAATTTATCTTTGTGGAAAAGCAGGTGCAAGTGTCTGGGTCTTCTCGCCTCCCCCCCCCCAACCCACACTCATGTAACCCCCCTAGCTGCTGGACGAGAGGGGAGGAAAGCTAGCCTATTGTGTATAAGATACAAATGTTTAATAGTTATAATTATTAGAATGTGAGGAATTTTAAGAATTAATAAAAATAAATGTAGGGTATTTGTCAAAGTGCGCAGCTGAATTAAATTATGTATTAAATACGGCAGTGGCAGGATGTTAAAAGTGCCCTTGAGGGGCGGGGCCATCTTTCGGAAGCTGTCTCTTAATTGGTCCAACTGAACCAACGCCTGCAGGGCAAGCGACATGGAGGTTGGCGCCAGACAAGAGCATGGCTAGGTCGTTGACAGATTTTGGGACAGATGTTTTCGAGCCACGGAAGACGGCATTGAGACGCAGATAACTACGGGCCGGGGTACCCCAGGGAGTCAGTTCAGGCGCCGGACGCGTTTTCAGAGACGATGTTAAATCAAGAGATCGACGGACCAGGTGATACCGCCGGGTGTTTTCAATTTATGCGTCGAGACGCCTACGAGTTGCGGTATTCGGACAGGATATTTAGAAGTATTGTAAAACGTCACAAGTTAGGGCGGCAAACCGCTGACGACGCCATGGTAGCCTTCGACGTATTTTAGCTACATGTTGCTGAGACTAGCGGGTGTATAATCATCAAGTGCAAATTCGACAAACCTCGCATAATATCGATAATGCCACGGGAGGACAGTGAGAGATTGCTATCTGGTTTAAACTGAACTTGCCGACTTTTTGTTACTCCACACATTAAAGACCACAGCACTTTAGGTCGCCGCAAATTAAGTACAATTTTAGGTTTCTGCATAGACGAATGTTTTTTGTTGTGTTAGCTCTTGAAAAACGTACTCTAATTTTAATGAATGAAAACTAAGCTGCACAAAACATTTTGAATCTAGAAACTGGACGTGTTTATTACATACTACAGATACACTACATTCTGTGATGCAATTGTTAAAAACCACATTGGAAATCATAACCTACCACTACCAGACCTCACAAAAGATAGGCGCGACCTATGGTAAATTTTGCAATAAATTTTGTTCTGCTAGTCCACGATTTTTTTTTCGGGGGTCTTCCGGTTACCCTGCCCCTTCATTCCGGTGTAGCGGCATACTGATATCATGTCACCCTTCACAAGCACAAAATACCCAGTTGTTAAGTACTGGTCAAAATCTCTTCACTCATTCTTGTCACGAGAACACACACCCACGAAACTAAATTGTTCATACTGAAATTAGATATCACGGGCCAATGGCTATTCGCTCAAATTTATCGACACAATAATACAAATAATGTATTTTTAAGACATTTCTGAACGTCTAGTAAAAATCCTTTACTTCAGATTTTTTTAATACAAAAATTTTTGTTTTGCATTTTTATAGCTGTAAGCATACAGTCCGCGACATTAATTAAAGTTCAGTGTTAATTATTTAGCTACTGTCATTCATGAAGGTTTCACTGGGCTTCCCGTAACGATTTTGACATGTAGTTATGGGAAAACTATCCACGCTAAAATATTGTTCTTGAGAGGATAATATAGTCACTAGTAACATAATACTACAATACTAACTAATAAATTAACGCTATTTCGCACAAATTGAATTTTAGAATTTTTGACGCTAGAATGATCTTAAACTGCTTTCACGGCATAAAGAACGTAATCAAATAGAACCTGTGTCATTGTATCAGTATCGCCATATCCTGTTGCTTCACGTTTCTGCAGTTTACTAAAAATATGTCAACAGGTTACTTTCTCTTTCTTACTAGTTAGTGTTCAACATTTAAACATAACGTAAAACACATCACAACAAATATATTCCAAACCATCACTCATTCACTGCACACTAGTGACTGACAGTGTGTAAAGACACTCCGCCCCCCCCCCCCCCAAATTCTGCTCACGTCTATGGGCTGTTATTTATGACAGAGCCGTGCTCTGACCAGCCTCTCTTCGACCTGACCACTCGCCCTCCTACTGAGAACGTGTCGAAAGGGATGTTGGACAAAATAAAAAAAAAAAACGGAAATATATCCTTACAGCACAGAGCGCTTTTCGAGCAAGAACAAGCCTCGCTTATGTAAAACGGAGCTTGAGAGAGGGGAAAATGTTGTTTAACAATATTGAATATTGCAGTTATGATCATGTAAAATGTACATATTATATGGGTGCTTATATTAAGTAATTTGTGAGTACTTGTGCATGGTTGAATATTATTTGCAAATATTTATTTGTACAATTTACTTCACTAAAAAACATACAACCAGTTCTTAAGTGGGCGGTTTCCCTCTCCGCCGTCCCTTAAATCCGCCACTGGAGTTATCTCGGTAAACAACAGAGCTAAATTATATCAGAATAGCCTGACCTGAATTTGAACCTGGGCCCTTGCGATTATAAATACAAGAGTTTTACAATTGCTCCACTTCGCTCAGCGTGTGTCACTAAATACTAAATCTTAGACTTTATTCTTCAATATGCTCTGAAGGCTATTTGTGTTAGGACTGATGTAACTAAGTTTGGTTAGGTTAGGTTGAGTTAGGTGGTGTTAAGTTAAGTTGGGTAAGGTAATGTTGGGTTAGAGCGGATGAAAGCTAGTGATACTTAGTGCAAACTAGTGTAACATAATGCGATATAGTGATATTTAGAGCAAGATAGTGATACTAAGTGCAACTCAGTGCAATAATGTGCAACTTAGTGCAGTTAGTTCACCAGGTGGAAGTTGATTCAGGATTAGGTTGGGTTGGGTTAGGTAAGGTTGGTTTAGCTAGTGTTAAGAGAGGTTAGGTTGTGTTAGTTTAGACTGGGATGGACTAGGTTACATTGGGTTAGATACGACGCAAGCTAGAAATAGTTGCAAGCTGAAGCGACTTATTACTACCTAATACATTTTGGTACAAGATAGTGCATCTTGGTGTAAGATAGTGCTATTTGGCGCAAGATAATGCGACTAAAAGAAGGTTAGTGCCACTTAGTGCATGTTAGGGTATTTCAATGCAAGGTGGTTCCTTTTAGTTCAAGTTAGTGCAAAAATTGCAACTTAGTGCAAGTAAGTGCAATATAGGGCAAGCAAGGTTAGGTAAAGATGGTATGTGTTTAGGTTAGTTTGGATTATATAACATTGTTGGGTTTGGATAGGTTGGGTTAGGTTGGGTTAGGTTAGGTTGGGTTAGGTTAGGTTGGGTTAGGTTAGGTTAGGTTGGGTTAGGTTAGGTTGGGTTAGGTTGGGTTAGGTTAGGTTAGGTTGGGTTAGGTTAGGTTGGGTTGGGTTGGGTTGGGTTAGGTTAGGTTGGGTTAGGTTAGGTTGGGTTGGGTTGGGTTGGGTTAGGTTGGGTTGGGTTAGTTTAGGTTGGGTTAGGTTAGTTTAGGTTGGGTTAGGTTAGTTTAGGTTGGGTTAGGTTAGTTTAGGTTGGGTTGGATTAGGTGGTGTTGGATTAGGTGGTGTTGGAATAGGTGGTGTTGGATTAGGTTAGATTAGATAATATTAGGTTTATTTATGTTGGGTGAAAACTAGTAGTTCTTAGTGAAAGTGCAGCATGGTGCAAGAAAGTGCAACTTAGTGCAAGAAAGTGCAAATTAGTGCAATAAAGTGCAAATTAGTGCAATAAAGTGCAACTTAGTGCAATAAAGTGTAACTTAGTGCAATAAAGTGCAACTTAGTGCAATAAAGTGCAACTTAGTGCAATAAAGTGCAACTTAGTGCAAGAAAGTGCAACTTAGTGCAAGAAAGTGCAACTTAGTGCAAGAAAGTGCAACTTAGTGCAAGAAAGTGCAACTTAGTGCAAGAAAGTGCAACTTAGTGCAAGAAAGTGCAACTTAGTGCAAAAAAGTGCAACATAGTGCAGTGTGACCCTTGTACACTATGTGCAGCTTAGTGCAAGCAAGGGTAGGTAAAGTTGGTATTTGTTTAGATTGGGTTAGGTTAGGTTGAGGTAGGTTAGGTTGAGGTAGGTTAGGTTGAGGTAGGTTAGGTTGAGGTAGGTTAGGTTGAGGTAGGTTAGGTTGAGGTAGGTTAGGTTGAGGTAGGTTAGGTTGAGGTAGGTTAGGTTGAGGTAGGTTAGGTTGAGGTAGGTTAGGTTGGGGTAGGTTAGGTTGAGGTAGGTTAGGTTGAGTTAGGTTAGGTTGGAAAAGGTTGGGTTAGGTTGGGTTAGGTTAGGTTGGGTTGGGTTGGGTTGGGTTGGGTTAGGTTAGGTTGGGTTGGATTGGGTTAGGTTAGGTTGGGTTAGGTTAGGTTAGGTTAGGTTGGTTTGGGTTAGGTGTAGTTAGGTTGGGTTGGAGAAGGTTGGTTTAAGTTAGTTTGGGTTAGGTTAGCTTTGGTTAGGTTAGGTTGGGTTAGGTTATGTTGGGTCAGATTAGGTTGTACTAGGTTGGGTTGGGCTAGGTTGGGTTGGGTTGGGCTAGGTTGGGTTAAGTTAGCTTGGGCTAGGTTAGCTTGGGCTAGGTTAGCTTGGGATATGTTAGCTTGGGTTAGGTTGGGTTAGGTTAGCTTGGGTTAGGTTAGGTTAGCTTGGGTTAGGTTACGTTAGCTTGGGTTAGGTTGGATTAGGTTGGGTTAGGTTGGGTTGGGTTGGGTTGGGTTGGGTTGGGTTAGGTTGGGTTGGGTTGGGTTAGGTTGGGTTAGGTTAGGTTATATTGGGTTTGGGTTAGGTTAGGTTATGTTGGGTTTAGGTTAGGTGTAGTTAGGTTGGAGAAGTTTGGTTTAAGTTAGTTTGGGTTAGGTTAGCTTTGGTGAGTTGGGTTACGTTATGTTTTGTTAGGTTGGTTTTGGTTGGATTTGTTTAGGTTGTTATGTAAGGTTAGGTTGGGGGAGGATATGTTATGTTTGGAAAAAGCTAGAGATACTTCATGTAAACTAAAAGACAAAATGGACAGCAGTTAATGAAAGTGCAATAGGTGCTTTGTGTGAGTCACATCCAGATGTTTATCCAAACGTTCATGAAATGTTTAAAATACTGTCTGTAATTCCAGTTTCTACTGCAACAGCAGAACGAAGTTTTTCTACCCTAAGGAGACTAAAAAGTTATTTAAGGAACACTATTTCAGAATCGCGTCTTGAAGGACTTGCTATGCTTTCCATTCGTCGAGATATTCATATTTCTGACGAGGCTGTGACCAGTAAGTTTGTGAACTGTGGTATAGCAAGAAAACTTAATTTTGTGTTTTGATGTGTGATATTCTGTCTTTTTTGGTTTAAATGTATATTGGAATAATGGAGTTTTTTAATTCGTATACTCTACAGTAGTTATTTGAGTTAAAAGTTTCTGTATATTTTTCTACAATTTACCTTTTTAACAGTTAAATTGTTTTCGTCATGTGGCCGAGGTTTGGTTTGCCATATATGCCATATAAGTTTGGATTTGAATGGACATTTAATTGACTTGAAACATAGTATAGTGTATGGTAGTATAGTGAAATGATTGTACTGTGTTATCTGATTAGTAGACTATAATATAATGTTTTGGTGAAAAGATACTCTAATGTCCAATTTACTGAGTTAAATTGTAACAATTTAAATTACACTGTGACACAATATATATGATTATGGTGTTAATCTACTGCAAATGTGTGTACAGTATATATATATATGGGTGAGTTTTCGTTAATAGTTTATACACTTCTTTATTTTACTATCCTTTCTCTGTACCCTGTGAACGATGTACCACTAGCGACAATACTAATAATCATCAGCTCTCTCCCCCCACCCGCCCCAGACAAAATATTTTCTGGATACGCCCCTGATGCGACTAGACACACTTTATCTGTCTTCACCGAATGACCTCGAATCTACTGTACGAGAGTGACCTTAGAGGAGATTTACGGGCCTCTATATATTAGAAACAGGAAAAGTGCTTAACACTGTGAGACTCCTTTTAATGATCTGAAAAAATTTTAATTTTTAATATACTCTGTAAAAGCGCGCGATATTTTCTTAAATATTTGCGGCGCAGTGATAAAACACTGGGTTCCCATTCGGAAGTATCCGGGTTTAGTTTTTGATCTCGGTATCTTGCTGGTGGTTTTCCTTGGTTTCCCGAAATTGCTTCATGAATGGATGGTTTCTTAACATAGGCCATGGCTAAGGTTAATTATACTACAGGTTAGAAAGAAAATACGTTTTCTTATGGAAGAGCTTGGCACAGGGAAAATTTCTGCCACTAGTTTCGCTTCAATCGCTAAGAGACCATAAATATACGAAACCGTAGTAGAATTATATTTAAACAAGCTTTGAAATTATATTAGTCATTTAATTTAATTTTAAAGTGAAACCGATTTCGCGTTTTAAATTATCAACTTAACGTAACTTAAAATTTAGGAATGCTCAGTGATTGGTCAGTTTGGTGCACTAGCGATACCAGCGCTCAAGTGGCAGAAATTTTCCCTGTGCCAAACTTGTAACATTGATCTTTCTAACCTGTAGTAGAATTAACCTTAGTATGGCCGACTCCTTTCCTAGTTCCGTCTTTGAGTGAAGTTGTGTAATTGTCTCTAACGGCCTCACTTTCGACGAGATGTAAGGGATCATTAAATAGAGACAGAAAAAATTCGCTGGTTCATCGTCCTGTAGGCTAGCCTCCAAGAATATATGTGTATTGAAGCAGACAACAGTTCCTTATTGGCTGCTCGCTGACACAGTGATACCACGTGACTGGACATACATTCAAGTGCTACTTTATTATTGCTTCAGCGTCCTCCAGGAGATGTCAAACTGGTCAAGGCCACTTACAGCTGTTTGAAGTCTTAAGAGGGCGTGGTACATAATTCAACGCTAAAAGCATTAATCTATAACTGTATGTTCCTTGAAGCCAATTTGCGAAAATTAAATAATAGCAATCCTAGACAAGTGTTTTAGCCAACGTTTTAAACAAAATTGTTTCCAGTGTTACGAACTTCTGAGGCACAATCTCTGACGCTGGAACCTCGTGCATTTAACTGCGGCACAAGAGATCACGCGTAACGAATTAATAATTCTGGATAAATATTTACTCATAAAGTTGGCAGATACCATTATGTAGGATTGACATTGAGTATTTTATCTATATTGGCTTCGAAAAAAGCATAGAAATTAATTGATGCTTTCAACGTTTATTTATCTACCACACACTCTTGCGTCCATAAGAAAATGCGCAATTTTCAGGTCTCTACCAATAAAAGAAAAAATGTCATGAGTGAGGTTTTTATAATATGTGTTCATTACAGCCAAACTAAGCTTGTTTTTAAAATTTTTAATTTTATAGCTTGTTTTTTTAGTCTCATATTAGATTTCTCGGATGACATAATTTTGCAGTACGCTAATGTCCCATTGCAGGAAACATTCAAAGCTATCGTGAGGTTTTTATACTGTGTGAAAGTCTTTAAAGTAGTGAAATTTACATTTTGATATTTTATTGTACAAGAACTACAGATTATAAAAGTTTTATACTACCGTCAAATATGGATACTTTGATTGCAGTGGTGATATTGACCGACTAAGGATATTTGTTTTGGGACGATCAAATGAAGAAATAAATACGTGTAGTTGAGAATTTAAACATTTAAGTTTGATCTATTCAGATAAAGTTTGCAATTTCTTCACCAAATGGCATCAAGTTAAATATTTTGAGACTGTCAACACAACCTCTGCAGTCAAAGTCTCCAGGCACATTTGACGGTACAAAATTCAGGCCTAATGTTTTGAACTCAAGCAGTATTCTGTATGTCATTTTTCCTACCTACCTTTAATAATTTAACGTATCTTGTTACGTAGACGGTTTCATGCTTGAATGGTCCAATCACAGTCACTTCCCTCCTGCCCTGAAGGCTGTTATCTGAGGAAGCGCACATTGGAAATAATCTCGTAACCTACACGGCTCGTAGCTACAGTGTTTTCAATTACAACTTGTCACGGAATATTTCCTAGGAAAATAAGTCGATCCTAGCGATACTGAACACGCGAACAGTTGCGAATATCACGCTTGTGTACAAGAAATAGTGTACAGTCACGCTCTCGGGAGATATCGTCCTTAGATTTCTCTGTTCATACAGCTGAGCGTTTAAAGTTTGTGCGCCGAAAAATTAACCTGATGTGTATTAAGGCTGGCCGTCAGCAAAAAATTAATATTTAATCAGTACCTTTAAACTTAGACATTGATCTGGACAGTAAAAACACTTTCCGTTGCTACAACAAAGTTTTATTTTAAATAAACCACTGGATAGTAACTTTGCAGCAAAGGTATTTATATTGCGGAAAATAAACATTTTCTTACATTAAAAGATATGTAGAAAACTTATGTTTTGTGTCGCATTTTGTCTTAAAAGTTTTTTTGAAAGTAATTCAAGTTTATTTGTAGCAAGGATAATATTTTTTCAACATAAAGTTTGCATAGTATAAAAATAATACAACTATGTCCATCACAAAGTCTTGAAATAAATAATTTTTAACAAAACCATTTTTGTTACCATTACTATAACTTTTAAACGCAAAAGTTCTTTGCGTCAAAGTAACTTAACCATTATTCATTATGGGGTCACGGTGGCCGAATGGTCAGACCATACGCCTCCCACCAAGGTGATCCGTGTTGGATTCCAGGTGGGGTCTGTCCCAGGATTTTCACGTGTGGGAATCGCGCCGGACGATGCCATATGTCCGGGGTTTTCTCGAGTATCTCCCGTTTCCCCCGCCCCTTCATTCCGACGCTGTTCTCAAGTCATGTCACCCCTCATCAGCGCCAAAGACCTCAATGCTGAGCGACGTGGTTCGTATTTAAACAAAACATTTTGTTGTGGCAACAAAAGCAATTTGTAGTGTCAACAAAAACAATTCGTTGTGAAAACGAAAGCGTTTATTTTGTGACACATTCATCTTATAAAAAGTTTTACATAAAAACAAACATGCTATCGTCCCCTTTTTAACATGTTTGTGATGCAGCACATGTACAAATCTTTATCAATGACTACAATTTAACGAATTTGTACCCATGACTTGGTTTACGTATTGCAGTTCATTTCCGAGTTATGTCACTAAATAATTTAATTTCTTTTCTCAAACTTAAGAAGTTTATGTCGATCCAGTGTACTCGTGATTGGCAAAAAAATAGAAAATCATTATTAATATAATTTTTCAGGTGCGTCTGCTTTGAACCTTTATCTAACTCAATTCATAAAATCAAATACATTTTTGTAAATACCATCCTCCGTAGCAGGTAGTTTTTTATTCATCCCGTTCCTTAGTACTTCTTATAACACAGAGTGCCATGTTTGCAGGCGTGTTCATGTCTGTGAGTGCTGTCGCTAGTACATTTACAACTCTCTGTGGTAGGGCGAGGGAGGAGGGGGAGGGGGGAGGTACGCCAGGTCTAAGCGCCAGTTCTGCGGAAGCTGAGGCGCCGACAGGAAATGAGAGTGCAGGGCGGAAAAGGAAGCGCGTGTCTAGCACAGGGATACACCTCACAGGCCTGTGTTACAACAGTCTTCATCTCTCGCCCTTATATACATCGACTATGTGCATGAAACTACATCTGTGTTCCAACTGGTTGTTCAGTAATTCGTAGAGCAACTGATTTTTGGCGAAAGGGATTTTGGACCAGTTGTTTCAATACCTTATGTGCACATCTGTACTTCTCCTTCGTTATTGTTGGCAGCGCGTCTGAGAGACGACTGTCATTTAACTGTGCACATCAGAATTATTTATTTATTTACTCACGTACCGTTCAGCTCTGGGCCGGTTTACAACAAATACATGTTTAATGACAGCATCACTGGAAAATGAAAAGAAAATATTAATATAACTAATGGTTACGTTCGTAAATCTAAACCTAAAATAATGTTTATTAATTAATTTATTTTATTATATTCCTTCGAGCTGCACACATATGTAGCTATGGAACGTGTCATATACAACATACACATACACACAGTACACATACACTGTTCTACATACAACAGTACATAACATATTCAAAATTGCAGTTACTATATTAAACATTTACTTACATGATTCAGAAATTCATCAACCGAATAGAAGGTGTGAATATTCAATATATTTTTTATTTTAATTTAAATTTGTTTATTGTACATAGCTGTTTATATTCAATTGGTAGTGAATTAAATAATTTTATAATTATATAACATAATCTCTTTTGACTCAGGGAAAGAGCAGTAGATAATACACGTAAATTGTTGTTGGTTCTAGTTTTATAATTATGTATAGAATTATTTAAATAAAATTTACTGGTATTGTTAGCCAGATATGTAAGACCTTCATATACGTATTGGCTCGCGAGAGTAAGAATAACTTCATTAAAAAAAAAAAACTGTCTGTAAGATTCACTGGGTCGTAGTTTACAAATTATACTTATTGCTTTTTTTCTTGAATAAACACTTTTTTTTATCTGTCGAATTTCCCCAGAATAACAAACCATAACTCATTATGGAATGAAGGTCTGAAAAATATACTAATTTAAGTGTATCCTTTCGCGCTATCTGTGCTAATTGTCGTAATGAAAAGCACGCCCAGCTAAGGTTTTTTAGCTATATGTTTTATGTATACTTTCCAGTTTAATTTATTATCAATACTTCGTTTTTCCTTACTAAACAGACGATGTTCTGGAGCGTCGAGACACTCAGTTTGGGAACTCTCTGTGTAAGTCTGTAATCTTCCCTTCACCACCTCCTACATCTCTTCAGCATTATCTTCCTTCTCCGCTTCTTCTCAATCCCTTGTCGGCAAATATCGGAGGTGTGAGAAAAGCCTGGTGTGATAAAAATACACTTTATTAAATGGAAATTTTAACACTTTAAAGAACACGTCCGAGAAGAGCTCAAATCGGTTAAGTGCCACCTTTACAAAGAGGCACGCTGATGAAAAGCACGAAGCAGAGATGTGAATGTGCATGTAAGGCAAAATGGTACCAAAATATTTTCGCGGAAACTATCGACGTCTACGTACGACTGAACCATAACTAGAGTTGGTGATTTTTGGTAAAAAAAAAAAATAATACAAAATTTTGTATGAATGCATAACGTTCACATATGCTCCTCTGCTTCGTGGCTATTGGCATAGTGTACTTGTGCTGAGGTGTCGCCTATTTGACTGAGCCAATGAGAACACGTCTGTGATTTGCGGGTAGATACCCAAGACGTTGCCAGTTAAAACCATCCAATCACTGACCACGAAGCACAGTTGCAGGTATGCACGTGAGGCATTGAAACAAAATGGGGCAAAAATGTGTTCGCGAAATCTCCCGGACCCGACACACATGGCATTCAATCCAAATGGTACAAAAATCTTTCCGCCTCAAAATCGCGGCTCTACTTATTGCTTGTACGGTTGGCAACAAAATTACGCAAAATAGTTCTGTGTATTTTCCTACTTGAATACAACAATACTAAAACAAAATCAACCGAAACAATCATAATTGTTTTTTTAGTAATAAATAAATTTTTTTTTTATAAAACTGTATCGATTACTACCGACTGCACAAATTATTTTATACGCGCAAACACCAAGTGACGTGTCTAGTGAGGCTAGACATTTTCCCGCCGTTAGTCGTTACGCGCGGAAAGATACGCATTGAGTGAAAGTAGAACTTAAGCAGGGCTTTTTTTGAGTGTTCACTTTATCCCGAACCACGTATACGCAATTATACTTAGGGATGATGGTACATCGCGAAAATATTTAGTGCCAACATACTATTGAGAACGCTGTAGTTTCTTGCAGCGTGTATGATTAGCTGATATACTTCTGACACAACGTAGCTGTCTGCAGACCAATAGCACGCATCAAATACTACAATATCGGGACACAGACTAAGTAGTAATACAGACCTGAAATGACGTGGCGGCTTGTTTGATATGGGCGAACTTCGCCGCTTACTGGCTGCCGAGGTTGTTGATACCAGCCCCGTGTATGTTTGGTTCCTGTATGTTACTGCAGGTTTCCTATTGGCCTGGCTGCCGGCTAGCAGGGCAGCCACCTTACGCTGATTGGCTGTAGGCGTCTCCGCCATGTTCCTGGCCAGGGAAGCCATTTTGTTGGCGTGTGTGACTGAGTTCACTATCCTACCAGCAATTTCACTTCTGTATTCCTAACTATTCTGTGATCGGGATTCTTACTAGTTCAGTCAAATAGGACAACAGCTCCAAGTATGAGCTAAAGCCTGTAATCTTCTGGTAAGCTGAATGTGTGTTAAGATACAGCAAACAGTCAAGTTTTCCCGCGATATACCACCATGTCTGATTATACCACATGATTGGACCTGCATTTAATTGCCTCTTTATTATTGGGTCAGTGCCCTCCTAAACGTAAGTCAAAAGCGAACCGTTAATAATGTGACAATCACAGTTATTAGAATTCTAGCTTGCATCCAAAAGAAAACACGAAATTTTAAGGTCTGTTATCATTGGACGCCACACAAACGGCCGACCAATCAGCTGAAGGCGGATGAGCCCACATAAACTTCGGATCCAGTCTGCTGTCTACTAGCGGAAAATTTTCTCTGCGTTCTCTTGCGCGCTATTGGCTCGAGAGTGTACCTATCCCGGCCAGTCTAATATTTCCACACACACAACTCAGAATAGTGAACAGTCGATACTAGAGACATGGAAATTTCGCGAATTCATTCGAGGATAAGTGACATTAGGATTTTTGGTTTATGTTAGGCATTTGATTGGGTCACTTCTTATTGAACTAGTAATATTTCGAACCAATTAAAATCCTGCGAATTAACGTTCGCTCACTTTCGCGCTACCGTATCAAGAACACAGCAGGCAACTCATCGCAGCCTTAGCCAACGAACAAATCGACGGCCCAGTTCTAAAGGGAGTCATGCATTTTTGAGTTTAGCTCCCCAACACATAGACAGAAGTGCACTATACCCAGTCGAAAAGAACAACGACACGAAATTCACTTGTTTAAATAACATTGCACTTTATTCTGCTTGCCAGTAAAGAGCTAGAAATTGTATAAATTTTATTTTAAAGTGTGATAATTTCAGCGAAGGCAGACTATAAACATTTTAAACACATTAAATAGTAGCCTGTGTACTATTGATTCAAATTAACACCAACCAAATATGTTAATTCACAGATTTTTCGACGAAACGGAAATCTTTCTATATGCATTTCACTCAAAACTGGGAATTTTGAGTTGTTTTCCTTTTTAAGAGGCCGTCGAAATAGCTGAGGACTGAA
The DNA here is from genome assembly GCA_003012365.1 of Medauroidea extradentata. Taxonomy (NCBI): domain Eukaryota; kingdom Metazoa; phylum Arthropoda; class Insecta; order Phasmatodea; family Phasmatidae; genus Medauroidea; species Medauroidea extradentata. The sequence continues at coordinate 5,341 of PNEQ01043034.1, read as the reverse complement.
TGCGGACAGACTGTACACTGGGCGGTGAAGTTATAGCTACGGCTAGGAATATCTAGTGAGTTCGACGACCAACATGCTAGAATCCATTATCCTGTGTATACCGAAGACCTACCATTTGTCCATTACCTGCTACTCATTCAAATAGCAGACAATGAACGAATAGACGGGACTTAAGTATGCATAGGACTATTGAGTCTAGCCTGCAGGTCATTGAACACGCGAATTTTTCATAACCCTAGTTTAGGTCGTTTAACCATTAATATATACAGCCGGCCGGCTGCGGCGTTGCCCGCGTGAAATTATGTAATGTAAACGGTAACTCTGGATAAAATATGTGATGAAGGCATTTAACAGCTAGCGTACTCAATAACAGTGAACAATAATTAACTGTCTTAGCTCAGTGCACGGTCGTAGAAGAACAGGTCTGGACACTCGCCTATCTAACAATGTATTTTGCTTGACCCCCTTGTTGTTTGGCTGTAGTTAGTCAAGTTACCGAGAATGTTGTACTTTTTGGCGCGGTTTTCCGGGCGGTCGGACACAAACTCCGTCCGCTTTTTTCCATTGTTAAATTTATAAAATAAATAAAGATTGCTGGAGCCTTTTCTTAAATTTGTAAGCGAAAAAAGTATTTTATAAATTGATAAAAAATACGTTTTGATAAATTGTTTATCTTAGTGGAAAGGAAGTGGGCGGAGTTTAGTCCGACCGCCGTAACATCAGCGCCAATAAAACACAATATTCTCGGTAACTTGGTGAACTACAGCCAAACAACAAGGGGGTCAAATATCCAGGCGAGTGTCCAGACCTATTCTTCTACGACCGTGGCTCAGTGTAAAGAGCGCCCGCAATATGCTCGTATGATGTCATAGTAATTTCCATTGCAAAGTCTTGCACGGGATACGAACCCATTACCCCACCCCTCCCACACCACAAACTTTATACGATACCTGAGTGAATGTTAAAGACAGGCCGTGATAATTATTTCGTATGTGGTGGCTACGGTCCAAAGAGGTTTTATTTATGAGTAGGTTGGCAAAAATAAGCGACTGTTGAATTATTTCTCCGTGATCATTCTCTTTTTTCGAGAGACTGTCACATTTTACTGCTTTTCACCAACTGAATTATCGAATTTTATGAACACCTGAATTTGATTTGTAGATATTTACATAAACTTCATTCTTATCAAAACATCATCTCGATATCTCAACGGGTATAAGCGGTACAAATGATTATTTGAAATCACGTTAATTATTTAACAGCTTTCAAGGACGAATTTCGAAAAATCCTGAAATTACTTTTTTTGTATTTACGTAAGAGATATTTTAAAGCCAAAACCATTTCAATATTTCTACTAGTTTAGGAGATAAGTGTGATTAATTAAAAAACACGTTATATTTTTTTAAGAGCTTTCAAGGACGAATTTTGAAAAGTTGCAAAAATACTTTTTAGATATATACTTAATCATCATTTAATAATAATCACCTCACTATCTGAAATGGTTTAGGAAAAGTCACGAATTAGTGAAAAAAAAAAAAAAATATTTTACGGCGCTTCACCCCCTTAATTTTTGAATTTCGCAAAATTGAAAAATTTGCGAATATACATTTCTTTGGGCAATGTTATGAAGTCAAAACATTTATGATAGCAGTCCCGGTTAATGAGATATTAAGGATTCTTTTAAAACACATTTCACCCCTTTTCACCCCCTTAATTATCGAATTTTGACAAATCCTTTCTTAGTGGGTGCCTACGGGGAAAGTGGAAGCTTCCCTCAAAATTTCATGGTTCTAGGTCCAGCGGTTTGGGCTGTGCGTTGATGAGTGAATGAGTGTGTCAGGACACTTCATTTTATATATTGAGATTATACGGGTCTATAAGTCACTGTTTAGCAGCACAGGCTGGAACACTGCACGCTTCGCCACTGCTGCTGGCTAGACTCCACAGTCTTATGTGTGTGCCTCAACCTTCCTGATATGTCCACTAACTGATGACGTACATTCTCACTCAACAAGGAGGTAAGAGACTGAGTCCTTCTTCCTTACAAGCTTGCTATCGGTGCAGTTTTCTGCATATCGCGTGTCCGCGGTGACCGAATGGTCAAATCATTCGCCTCCCACCAAGGCGAGACAAAAGAAGTGTTAAAATGACCCTTTCTGGTAGGGTTACCAGATATAAGGCGAGGCCTTGTACTAAAGATGGCTGCGGCAATGCTGTAGTCTGATGGAGTCTAGTCTGCTCTAAGGAAAATAATGCGAATTGTTCAACATCTCTAGTTAGTTTTGACGAAACTATGTCTTAACTTACATATATTTCAGTTGGAAGGCCGGAAGTGGCTGCGAATTGGGCTGGTGTATACAGGATGTCAAGAAACAAACATGTAATAATCACGCCACGCGAATTTTGAAATTGGAGACGAAAATGCAAGTGACAAAATGCTGTACAACATTTTATGCACGCAACGTGGCAACACAGAACGGAGAACGTCCCCTCTTGCGCTCCACGTACAGTTATTATTATGTGTATGTTAAGGGTGTTCAAGTGCTATAAAATCATATTTTTATATTTTTATAAAATATTTTTAGATTTGTAGGTGATACTTGTGAGTACATTTTACTCTTACGAAACAATTTTAACTCTCATAGTTTTCTCATAATGGGGTGTCAAAGTCAAAATTTGCTTGTTACGTTGCCATGCAAATAGTGAAATCCAACTGACCTACTTAAAAAAAATAATTCTCTGTGAACTTACATGCCATAATGTAATATTTCAATTTTTTTTTTAAATCGCAAAAGTGAAGAAAAAAGATGCAAATTTAGCAACTTTTTTTAAAATACAAAAACACGTCGCTGGATTTTTTCAAATGTTTTATTATACGTAGCCCAAATTATTTTATTTCACTGTTAATTATTTCACGTACATAAGTAAGTTGGTTTTTACTATTTACATGGCAGCAGAACACGAAAATTTTGACTTTGACGCACCGTTATGAGAAAACTACGCGAGCTAAAATTGTTTCGTAAGAGGAAAGTACACTCACAAGTATCGTCTACTAAACTAACACTACTTCATATGAATATATAATTATGACTTTATCGTACTTGAACACCTTTAAGACAAGTAAACGTAAATGTTTCGACTGCTCAGGATTTTAACATGCGCCCGTAATATGCATATCAGAACAGTAGTAGTAAGATAAGTAAGATATATGTGGAGCATAGGAGGGGACTAACTACAGTACTATGTTGCCACATTGTGCTTGTAAAATGTCATTGTACAACATTTTCGTCTCTAAGTTAGTCTACGCTGTTCTTTCTGGACATCCTACACATACATGCTACACGGTCTTCACGAACGGGCACCGAATATAGATGTATATGTGTGTGTGTGTACGCATGATAAGAAGGGATGGCGCCAGTAGGGGTAAATTCCAATCGCTTGTTTTTTTAATGCAAAAAACCCTGTGTGTGTCTGGGTGCCTATGTGTCGAGAGAAGAGAAAGAGGGCGAGAAGTGATAAAAGGGCTGTAACGTGCATCATTTCCGTATCGACCAGCTTGTGAGAGGAGCAGCAGGGGGCGAGGGTACGCCCAGAGTTGTTTGATGTGGCTAGCAGGGCGAGGTCACGCATGGCGACGACCACCCACATAGCCTCCAGCCTCCGTCATGGCCGGCCAGGTCTGCGTGTACGCCCCAGCAAGACCCTCGCTGCTCAGACAACACCTCGGTACCAGGGGCTGCGACGTCTGCCCTGAGGCTTGTATACACCCGGGCTCGAGGGTTGTTACCGGGCAGGGCTCGTTAGAATTAAAATATCCAATCACTGATCACTAGAGCCCACGATTTTTGGTGAAAAGAATTCTGCAACAGTTTGTTTCAATGCCTTACGTGCACATCTGCAGTTCTGCTCCATGGTTATTGGCAGAATGTAGGCGTGGCTCATTTGACTGTGTCAACAGGAACAAGGTTACTGCGATACCACATGTCTGTGATTTGCGGGTGGAACACTAAGACGCTGAGAGTTAAAAACAGCCAATCACTGAGCGTGAAGTAGAGCAGCATGTGTGCACATAAGGCATTGAAACAAATTGTTGCAGAATTCTTTTCACCAAAAATCGTGGGCTCTACTGATCACACATTTTCAACTGCAGATGTGCTCATAAGGCACCTCAGCAAAGTGGGGAAAAATTATTTTCGCCAAAGACAGGGGTCCTTCAGCATAGCCATCTTTAGTAGAAGGCCACAGCTTTGAATCTGGCAATCCTGCACACAAGGGTCATTTTAACACTTCTTTCAGCTCTCCAAAGGCAATGACTGTACCTGATTAGTTATTCTGACCTATACATACCGGCGAATCAGGGGAAGTCATTGCCGTTGGCCAGACAAAATAAGTGTTAAAAAGACCCTTCCTGGCAGGGTTGCCAGATCTAATGTCGCGGCCTTCTACTAAAGATGGCTATGGTTGTGCGCTACTTGATACTACAGCCTCTGACATGCTGGTATGTAGGGTAGGTACTGTATATTACTGACTGCTCACGACACGATAAGTAGCCAGTAGGTATTACATGGTCATTGGTAGACGGCGGTGTACAGTTCTCCGCAACTTGTGCCTTACCTGCCAACAACCCTCGAGCCGCCAATGGTTGATTTGACACTTCTTGGCAGGGTTGCCAGATCTAAGACAGAGGCCTTCTACTAAAGATGGCTATGATCGGCTGCTATGCTTCATGGTTATTGGCAGATTGTCTTTGTTTGGACACGTCTGTTATTTGACTCCACCAACCAGGAGAAGGTTATTGTGACAGTTTAGTCTGTGATTTGCCATTAGACCCCAAGACAAGTGGGAAATATAACATCCAATCGCTGACCATGAAGAAGAACTGTAGGCTTACACATAAGGCACTGAAACAAAATGGGGCAAAAAGTCTTTCGCCACAAAATCGTGGCTCTACGTGTTGTGATCAGAAACAAGGTAAGCTGGTGTTTGCCCAGTACTGTCATAGCCATCTTTAGTAGAAGGCCGCGGCCTAAGATCTGGCATCCCTGCACACAAGGGTCATTTTAACACTTCCTTTAGCTCTCCAAGAGCAATGGCAGAACCTGATCCGTTATTCTGTTCTACTTACCGGCGAATCAGAGGAAACCATTGCCGTTGACGAGACGAAAGAAGTGTTAATATGACCCTTTCTGGCAGGGTTACCAGATCTAAGGCCGCAGCCTTCCACTAAAGATGGCTATGGTACTGTACAGTCTCGGTTCACGCAGAAGGAACCAGTAGTAATTGTACAACTGGGTTTAACATAATGTAATACGGCCACTCACAAGTTATCTGCAAGTCACCC
>PNEQ01043033.1:7131-20303 GCA_003012365.1 Medauroidea extradentata | reverse complement strand
AGAGTTGAAAATCGATATAGAGTGGGTGATTTAGTATTATGCCGTGTTTTCCTCAGAGTAAAAAGCAGTATTCCATATTTTACATTTGCAAGGACTTCTGAACAACCTCAGAAAGTAGTGTTCGACTTGCCGCGGACACAGACATGGACCACATTCATCAAGAACTCAGTGAGCGCTGCTACATAATACTGGAAGTGTGCCAGTTCCACAAACAACAGAAAGATCCCAAAGACCCCACACAGACATGGCTTGTTCCTCTACGTCTGTTTTGCGTGACAGCTGCAAAGAACGACTCATTGTCCCCTTTCTCTACAGTCAGCCTGCTGAACATGACAATTGTTCACCCCCGCCCCTACAGGAAACGGCTGTCAGATGTTGCACAGTGCCGCAACTTAAACGCCCTGGATCACGCAAACAATTTCTGCCATCTACCAACAATCTGCCCACACTGCTCCGGGCCACACACGCTGGACGCCTTCCCAAACAAAACCAACAACCCAAAATGCTGCAACTGTCAAGGTACGCATCCAGCAAACTCTAAGTCGTGCTCCAAACTTGTGGAAATCGTCGAGCGCCGGCAAGCAGCTGTCGAGCGCCGAAAACAAAATATGGCAAATGTTACCACTGTCGCCCAGGCGACACAGCCCCCTCCACGAGACATCAGCCAGAACCCAGTATTGCTGAATGCAAACACACTTGCACCACAGTACTCCTACGCACAGGTGGCCAGCGGATCTCCCAAAACAATTACAGTCCCAGTAAATGGGAAACCATGCGCGATCTGAGAGAATTCGCTCAGTTCCTGCGTGAGGCCAATTTTTCTGCGATCATGCAGCACTTCCGGGCCTACATGGAGACAGCAAAAACCATAACTGACTCCCTCACAAAAACCATGCTCCTGCTGGAGGCTCTGACGACGTTCCGAGTTGCCCCTTAATGGACTGCACAACCCAGCAAGCCCCTAATACCCTGTCCCTTTTATACTGAAACAGCAATGGTGTATTTAATGAGATTTACAAGTTGGAGAGGCTGCTACAGACATACGACATACGAATTGCACTATTACAAGAAACATGGCTCACACCACGCAAAAAATTCTCTATTAAAAATTACGTCACCTACAGAAACGACAGACTAACTAGAGGCGGGGGCACATTGATCTTAGTACACAACAGAATACAGCACCACTTAAATGCACACCCTAATTGCACGTACATTGAAACTACAACGATTAATATCAACACACATAGCGGTCACATTACTATTATATCAACTTACCTACCCTCTAAAAAACCTTGCACACAAGAAGACTTAGACAAACTAACCTCTCAACCTAACTCGTACATAATTGCAGGAGTCCTATTTGCAAAACACCCGAATTGGAACAGCAGATCAATTACACAAAATGGCCGCATGCTAGCTAGACACTCACAACAAAGAAGGTACTTAGTTCAGGCACCCACAGAACCCACTAAATTTCCCAGGGCCGTAAATTACCAGCCGGATGTCATACATACAATACTAACTAACCTAAGCAACCCTATACTAGAACTATAAACACTACCGGAATTTGACTCAGATCACGTGCCAGTCTTCTGTAAATTAAGCACGATCTCACTAAAATACCCAGACCCCATACTTGTCAAAACACCACACACTAATTGGGATCATTTTAAAACAGATCTGGAGGTAATATTTACAGAACAACACATACAAATTAAAGATAAAACTAACATTGAACCCGCACTGGAAAAAAAAAATAACAAATACAATACATGCCCAGTTAAAGAAAAACACAACCTATTTAAACAGACAGGAATTCTTGAAACAAACATTTCCAGAAATCGATGTGCTTCTAGCCGAAAAACGACATGTCAGGCACCTTTACCAAAAACACCGCACACAAATATTAAAAGCACAATATAACAAACTTAAAAAGGAATTAAAACAAAAATTAAGTAAACTGCAAATTAATAAATGGGAATCTTTCGTCACAGAAATTTCAGACGACATACACAAATTCTGGCGCATTTCAAAAATACTACGCGGCAAAGGTAACACACAAAAACCTCCACACCGATTCTAACATCGCGAGGGCTAAAATACACTCCGGCAGACAAGGCGGAAGCCATAGCAGAAAGCCTGCAAAAGCATTCACACCAAATAACGACCTAGGAGAACTTTTCCCGCGACGTTATTACGAACACAATCATATTCTTGAAAAGGGAAAAATAAAACACAACCCGAGCCTATAACCTTGCCTGAAATATTGCATATTTTAAAATCTATTCACCCTAGAAAGGCGCCTGAACCTGACAAAATAACAAACAAAACACTGCTTAATTTACCGCTGCCTGTGCTTACACTGTTAAGGGCACGGTCTACCGCAATTTTCATCACCATGTATTTATTTTTTATTTGTACCATATATTTTTTTTCTACATTTAGACAGAAAATGTAACTAAATTTGGCCCGTATGAAATTTTTTTCTCTCTCATAGTTTTCGTGTAATGGCTTGTTCAATTCACAATTTGCATGCTTTCGTTTTAACGACTACACTAAAACCAACTGATATACCAAACTCAAACAAATTACAGTTGATAAAAACATTGCAGGCTACAATGTCATGCTCATAAAAAAAAGAATAAAAATTATTTGTATTTTAAAAAGTTTTATTTTCAGATTCAGCAATTTTTTAAAAATACAAATAATTTTTATTCTTTAATTTTATGAGCATGACATTGTAGCATGCAATGTCTTTATCTACTGTGATTTTTTTAGTTAGGTATAGTTGTTGGTTTTAGTGTAGTCGTTAAAACGAAAACATGTAAAATATGACTTAACAAACCATTGCACGAAAACTATGAGAGATAAAAAAATTTCATAAGAACCACATTTAGTCACATTTTATGTCTAAAATTAGAAAAATATATCTGGTACAAACAAAAAATAAAAAAATGGTGATGAAAATTGTGGTAGCCGCAACCTTAACAGACTTATTCAACACAATTCTAACACACAATCATTTCCCCGAGTCATGGAAAATTGCAAAAATCATCAGTATACCCAAACCAGGAAAACACCCAGCTCTACCACAAAACAGAAGGCCGATTTCACTACTCAGCTCCATCAGCAAAATTTTCGAAAAACTTCTATTAACCAGTCTCAACACACACGCCCAACTTAAGAAGATCATCCCACACAAACAATTTGACTTTAAGGCAGGCCACTCAACCACACACGCCCTCACTAAATTCGCAACAGATGTGTTGTCGGCACTACAAAATAGAAAATATACAATAACCATATTTCTGGATGTTGCCAAAGCCTTCGACAAAGTCTGGATACCTGGGTTAATTCAGAAGTTAATTATATTCAAATTCCTTGACTGCTACATACGTTTTATAAACAGCTACTTTAAAAACAAGTAATTCTACGCTACAATAGGCTGCGAAAATTCTCCCTCAAAACCACTAGAAGCCAGAGTCCCCCAGGGCTCCACACTGTCACCCTTTCTGTACAATATCTACACAGCTGACATCCTCAGCTCTTACAGCTCACTCCAAATGTACGCCGACTACACAGAACTCTATGCCCGGGATAAATCACTCATATACACACACTTACATGTTCAATGTCAACTAAACGAGCTGGCGACCTGGTTTGATCTCTGGAAAATATTAATAAATGCAGAAATATCACAAGCACTCTTAACAACACGTAGAACAAAAATTGAAAATCTCAAAACAATTAAATACAATGACACAGAAATTCCTTACACTGACACAGCCAAATATCTTGGCGTAACCATAGACAATAAATTCAGATGGAACACGCACATACAAACACTTAAAAAAACTCTCTACAGCTAAATTACCTCAGCTATATCCACTGCTAAAATCCCCACGCCTCCCTACTCGCTTAAAATTACAATTATACACCACTCTAATTCAATCTGCCTTAACTTACGCTCACGAAGCCTGGGGAAACGTGTCAAAAACACACTTAAATTCACTACAAGTAATGTAATAAATTCCATAGAGTCATAACGAACGCAAACAGATACACTAGAAACAGTGACATTCACGAAACATTAAAAATTCCCTACATCAGCAATAAAATGATAACGCAAAATAATAAGGATTTTGACAAATTAACACAACATTCTAGCCAAGGCATACGGAAACTAACCGACTACGACCCGGATATTAACATTCATGTTAAAAAGCCTAAAAAAAAACCAGATTAATGTCATTACAGCCATCACAGTTACGTAACATATTTCTAACATTGAATAACAGTCGGCCATATTTTCTGGCAGCCAAACCAGCTCTCGGGAAACACGTTACCGCATTTTCACGTAAAAATTTATTGCAAAAAATATTATCTCTGATTTTTTCGCGAGATCGCCGGTGATTTGCCGTCCGCGCGGCCGAGCAGCCAATGGCTAGCGACACCACGCGGCCAAGCCTCTCGCAGCTCGAACACAGAACTTTTAGCTCACATCACTCAATTAATTAAATTTAAACATAACTTAACTATATTTTCACCTCATTTCATGCCGAGATGACTGCATCACGAAATTCCGGGGATTAACGTAACATTAAAAATACGCGAATTCGGCTTAAACTTTATTATTTTAACTTATTCTTAGATACACAGACAGGCTGCACGTTTCACAACCTGGAGCCTGACTTACACAAGACCTGCATTATTTTTCATGTATTCAAAATTCCACAGTAAAGGGACAACAGGGCGGGGAAGGCTCTCCTGCCCCCCCCCCCCTTCCTTTTAACCTAACCACACCAGCAGGCGAGGGGCGGATAGGGCGGACTAGGGTTATAGGGGCTGCTTCGGTGGCTCTCTGGTTGAGACGGTGGAGCCGATAGACCGCATACTATGAAAGTGGGGAGAGGGGTGTGGGGTTCGCCTTCTCCTTCTCTCCATTTTCTAATGCATTATAGCTGGGTGGACAAGAGCCCCCCTCAAGGGGCTGGCACTACCCCCGCGCTGAGGCCTTAGGCCGGTGATGATGAACAGCAGGGTCATCACTTTTCTTTTTTGATCCTACACACATGCGCTCTTTAGGCAAATATTTTCCATTTAGTTTAATTTCTATGTTAGGAGCAAATCCAAAATACAAAACTCAGTGACGAATATCTAATGGAGCTCGAGTTTCTGATAGCAAATTTAAACCTAACACTACTTCCTTTACAGGATTTAAGATAACCCAAAATTTTCTAGTCCATGAAAAATGGCCTACTTTGAAATGTAATAATGCACAAGTCTTTACTTTACAACTAATGCCATTTGCTATTAATAGATTAAACCCCTGTTCCACTTTAATCCTACTTTACAATTTAGGTTTTGATTTTACAAGAGAACTCAAACATTCCTGTGAAATAAAACAATCACTTGCACCTGTATCAATTAATGCTGTTACTTTTATTTCTCCTATCATCAAACTCAGCTCCAAACTACATTTATACTTGACTGTTACCAAATGATTTTCCTCAGATTTATCAGTAGTTCCCAACATATACTTGGCTTTATTTACATTTGAACCTTTTGGATTACTCCTGCAAACCTTCTGAACATGACCAATACGACCACAATTATAACATTTAGGTCCCTTAACAAAAGAATGTGACAATGCGTAGCAATATGTCCCTCCTTTCCACACCGAAAACAAACTCTTAATGTTTGATTCTCTTATGTAGTATCCCTACTATTAAAACCCTTATCCTTCTCTTTTAATCCTCTGTTACCAGGTTTAGTTGCAAACCCCTGATTACCATCAACACAACATAGGCTGTACATTTTATTATCTATTTTAACAGCCCATTCCCTTAACGTTACTTTACTTATAGGTTTCTCAATATAGACACAATGCTGTCGAAATTTGGGATGCATATTCTCTATGACAATCCCTATTATCAACTTATCCTCAAGATTCAATCCTAAAGCCTCAATATATTCTAATAATGTCTGTACATATTCTGATCTTCTCTGTTCTCTTTCCTGTCCGAATATATAGACTTTGCCTCTAGTTAAATCTTGTTTTAATCTCACTGGACCAAGGGTATTCCATAATATCAATTTAAACCCTTCCCACTTATTCCCTTCTTCAACATTATTTAGGACGATATCAAAACTTTGACCACTGCACTTAGGAATAATGCATTGTAAAATATCAATATCAGAATCAAAATAACAATCCTTTTTAGTTTATCAATCGCCATACAAAATGTAATCAAACTTTCTGATTTAGTATCAGCTAAAGGGTAAGTTTTAAATAATGTTTTTGTCGTTACTGCCCTGAGCTCATAACTCACCATCCTGCCAGCGCCTGCTGCTCCTATCTGAGCTTCATGGACATCTTGGTCCTCGTCACTCCCACTCACCTTTAGCCCCCAACGAAGGTGGTCAGCCATTTTCGCCCGCAAAGAATCAATATCTTCACATTCTGATACTTCCACTCCTGCCGCTGACAGATTTATTGCCAACTCGGTATAATTTAATTTATAAAGCCAGGAAGTCATACCTGGACAAAAGTTCAAAACAAAAATCAACACCTAACACCAGCAGAGTAGCGCAGAATTTAACTTGGAGCGACAGTTAGCAACCCACAAAAGTGACATTTATAGCAAGTGAACTGTAATGAATGAAGAAGTATAATTTGTGATCGGTTGAAAGGTTTTTAAATGCATCTAGACTGGTAAATTGAAAAAGGTATACTTGAACAAAAAAAATAATTATTACGCTTTTAACATTGCCCAAAAACAATGTTGCAAATTTCAGATATATAGAATATAGAAACAAGTAATTATAAATGTTTTAAGTTTATAAATTTCACAATTCAAATATGTATATGTTTATATATTAAACTGTCCCATATTGGTATTTATAAATGTTTATAAACTTCACACATCTAATATGTATATGCTAGTCTTCATGTCCTTCATGCATAGTGAATGGAAAATCAATAAACTAGATCAGACCACTTACAGTTTTATTCCGGTAATCGTCCCTGGCACAAATAGATAACGAAGCTCGTCGTATTCGTCCAGCAAGGGATACAGCAGTAGACATATAGGTCGTTTGTAAACCATCAGCCGACCATGCTCTTGAACTTTTCAGCCATGGCTAGTGGTAATTCCTTATCGTCCGCCTCGTCGATGGATGATATCGGATGCAACCACCATATGCAAACATTTACATACAAGTAATAGCATACACAAAACATCCTTACTCGTGCTTTCATACTCCAAAATCAGCATAACAGCATACCAAAAATTATACATGTATATATTATATCCTGTTGCAGCACAAACATTACGTTTTCCAACCGATGAACCGACCTCTTAGGGTCACAGCATCAGAAGAAGGAAACAAAATTTTTAAATTACCTCCAATCCAAAACCTTCTAACAACGATGCGCGTGCTTCCCGTGAGTCAGTAGCGCTTCCAGTGGAGAGAAGTGGAACTTGTGATCGATCGCTGCGAGGACTGTCTGATGCAATTCAAGGTCACACACCAGCCGTTTAAAGCGGAAGTCCCAGTGCAATGCAAAGAAAAATTTTAGTTTCCTGACACTCAATAATAGTTATCCACATTTGTCTTGGTACATATATATATGTATATATATATATATATATATATATATATATATATATATATATATATATATATATATATATATATATATAGGATCCTGTTTAACAATGTAATAAAAAGTAAAAGTGCACATTAATGATTAAAAACGTACATGACAAATTCGTTAACACTAGCAAACATTAAAATAACCTTACGACAATTCTTTTTTTTGCATAAATGCTGAACAATTTCCTTTTGCATACTACTAATAACATTTGTCATTAAACTTTCATGTTCTCTATGTAAGAATATATTTTAAAATAATGTGATTGAAAAGTCACAAACACCTTGCTGCTTGTACATAGCCTTGTCCTCACTCTGTAAGATCAAGACATATAACTCTGCCTTTATAACATTGTACACTGCATCGTTGTCTACAATAATTTCCTTTAATCACTAGAGAGAGCTTAGTCGGAACGTGAGTAACAACACCACCTTGCTGTTTGTAGTTAGCCATGTGCTAACTCAGTAGGAACCAGATATATATCTATAGTATCCTGCCATTACAACATTGTATATTGGAACTTGTCTACTATAATATTATAGAAAACCTCTAGATATTGCTAAGTGAGAATCTGTATAACAAAACACCTTGCTGGTTTCACATAGCCGTGTCCTCACTATGTAAGAACTAGACATTTAACTAGAATAACCTGCCATTACAACATTATACACTGCAAGTTTTCGTACAATAATTTTATAGAAAATATATAGAGATTGCTGAGTGATCCTGAGTAACAACACCTTGCTGGTTGTACTGTCGATACTAAGTAGGAATCAGACATATAACTATAAGAACCTGCAATTACAACATTGTCACCTTAAAATTTGTCTACTATAAGTTTATAGTGTATCTTTTAAGATTACTAAGTGTGACCGGAGTAAAACTACACGTTGCTTGTTGTACATAACCTTGTCCTCTCTCTGTAGGAACCAGATATATAACTATAGTAACATGACATTACAACACTGTACACGGGAACATTGTCTCCTAAAAGTTTATAGTAAATCACTAGAGATAGCTAAGTGTTAACCTGAGTAATAGCAACACCTTGCTGTTTTATACATAGCCACGTCCTCACTATGTAACATCCAGACATATAACTATAGTAACATGTCATTAAAACACTGTACACTGGAACATTGTCTACTAAATCTTTATAATATCTATCTAGATATAGCTAAGTGTGACCCTGAGTAATAGCAACACCTTCATGATTGCACACAGCTATGTCCTCTCTCTGTAGAAACCAGATATATAACTATGGTAACCTGCTATTACAACACTGTACACTGGAAAATTTTCTACTAAATGTTTATAGTACATTTCTAGAGATATCTAAATGTGAACCCGGAAAACAACAACACTTGCTGGTTGTATGTAGCCATGTCCTTACTATTTAAGGAACAGACATATAACGATAGTAACCTGACATTACAACACTGTTCTCTGAAACATTGTATACTAAAAGTTTATAGTAAACCTATATAGATAGCTAAGTGTGACCATGAGTCACAACACCACCTTGCTGGTTGTACATAGCTTTGTCGCACTCTGTAGGAAGCAGACATATATCTATATTAACCTGCCATTAAAACATTCAACACTGGAACTTTGTCTACTAAAATATATAGTAAAACTCTAGAGATATCTAAGTGTGAACTGGAGTAACAACAACACCTTGCTGGTTGTACATAACCTTGACCTCTTTTTGTATGAAGAAGACATAAACCAAAGTAACCTGTCATTACAACATTGAACGTTGTAGATTTATATATCATTGGTTTGTGGTAAAATACGAGTAATAGCTAAGTGCGAACTTGAGATTCTACTACCCATTTCTAATTTCACTTAAGATAGTCCAAACTGTGTGGGAACCAGGTACATAAATATGTTACCTGCCATTACTACATTGTACACTGGAGCTTTGTCTACTGTATGACTATAGCAAATTCTAGAAATAGCGACGCATTTAACATGAGTTAAACAAACACAATGTTGGTTGTACTTATCTTTGGCCTCACAGTGTGAGAACCAGACATATAACTATATGAACCTAATAATACTACTTAGTACATTGGAGCATTGTCTACAATAAATTTAATGTTACTCTCTAGATATAGCAATGCAAGAACCTGGGTTACAACAACAGCTTGCTGGTTGTAAGTAGCCTTGCCCTCATCTTGTAAAATCCAGATATGTTACTATAGTATCATGCCAATAGGTACGTAAATGTACACAGGAGCTTTGTCTATTATAAGTTTATAGTAAATCTCGATGAATGGAATTGTGTGAACCTGAGTTACAACAGCATCTTGCTGTTTGTAATTTCGCCTCGTCCTCATTTTGTACGAACCAGACATATAACTATGGTAACCTGCCATTATAACATTGTTCACTGGAGCTTTGTCTACTATAGGTTCATAATAAATCTCTAGGTATTTGTAAGTGGGAAACTAATTTACAACAACATATTGCTTGTTGTACGCAGACTTGTCCCCAATCTGTAGGAACCAGTCATATAATTATAGTAACCTGCCATTACTATTCCGTATACTAGATCTTTGTCTACTCTGAGTTCATAGTAAATCTTTAGATAAAGCAACGTGTGAACCTGAGTTACAACACCTTGCTTTTTGTACGTATACTTTTCCTCCCTCTGTAGGAACCATACATATAATTATAGTATTCTTAAAATATTATAACATTGTACGTTTGAGGTTTGTCTACTATCAGTTTATACTAAATCTCTAGAAATAGATAAGTGTGGACCTGCGTTACAACACCTTGTTGGTTGTACGTTTCCTCGTTCTCACTCTGCAGGAACAAGACGTATAACTATAGTAACCTGCCCTTACAACGTTATACACGGGAGATTTGTCTACTAAAAGTGTACGTATAGTAAGTCTCTAAACAAAGCTATGGCTGAACCTTTTCCAAAAACACCATGCTGTTTTTAAGTAGCTTCGTCCGCACTCAGAAATGCAAGAACTTATACTTTAGCCAGTAGCTTTTACAACAATATCAGCGAAAGTGTCTATTGTAGCATAATAGTAAGTCTCTAGAGATAGCTAAGTGTGAACCAAAGTTCCAGCAACATCATGCCGGTTGTACGAATTATTCAATTCCCTCTGTAGGAACTAGTCTTTATAACTAAACTCATCTGGTCTTTCAACAATGTACAATGAGGCAGTGTCTATTGTAAGATTGATGTAAGCCTGTAGAAAAATCTAAGTGTGAACCTGAATTTCAACAACACCGTGTTGGTTGTACTGATCCTAGTCCTCACTGTGTAGGAACCAGATATATTATTCATTCATCTGCTCTGTTAACATTTTCTACTGATGCAGAGTCTAGTTAGTAGACTATGTTAAGACTGTAGAGAAGGTTAAGAGTAAAATTAAGTTCCAGCAACACATGTCTGGTTGTAGGTTGCTTCGTCCTCTTTCTGTAGGAACCAGACATATAACCATAGTTGTAGACTGAGTCAGTGTCTTGTATGTAGACTATAGTGTGATTCTATAAATTGCTAAGACTTAACCTGAGTACCAGCAACACCATGCTGGTTGTTCTTATTATCAACATATGATTATAGTCATCTGCTCTAAATAATATGTAGACTGAAGCAGTGTCTAGTTTATAGACCATAGTTAGCCTCTAGAGTTAGCCTAGAGTAAATCTGAGTTACAGCAGCACCGTGCTGTTTGTGTGTAACTTCGTCATCACTCTGTGGAGGCAGGACATATAACTATTGTCACCTACTTTCAAAACAATGCAGACTGGGGCATTGTCTAGTTTATATAACATAGTAATTCTGTATGTTAGTCTAAGGTTAACTTGAGTTCCAACAGTACTTTGGTGTTTGTATGAAGCTCCGTCCTTACTCTGTAGAAGCGAGACAGATAACCAAAGTTACCTGCTCTCAAAACAATGTAGACTAAGGAAGTGTCTATTGTAAGATGTCAGTAAGTATCTAGTGATTGTCAAGGTTAAACATGTGATGCAGTGCCACCATGGTAGTTATAGGAATCTGTGTCCTTGTCCTGAAGAAGACAGGAAATAGCCATAGTAAACTTCTCTCACAACAATTTACACTATGTCAGTGTCTATTGTAAGATTATAGAAAATCTCTTGAGTTAGCTATGTGTAAACCTGAGTTCACTTCAACACCATGCTGGTTGTACGAAGCTTCGTCATCACTATGTAGAATAAGGATATATAACTTTAGTAACCTGATCTTTCAACAATAACTGAGGAAGTTTCTTATATAAGATTATAGTTTGTATATATAAACATCTAGGGGTGAGCATTAGTTCAGCAACACAATGCTGGTTTAAGATAGCATCGACCTCACTCAGTACAAGAAAGAAATATAACTACAGTCACTTCATCATACAACAATGACTGAGGCAGTTTTTATTGTAAGTCTGTGGAATGTCTTTGTAGAGTGTTAAGGGTGAATTTCAGCTCCAGCCTTCCCCTAACTCTGTAGAAATTATCATTATTAACCATTATTCATTTGCTCACTCAGCAAAGACAGTTTATATTATAAGATTAAAGTATGTCTATAGAGATAGCTGAGTGAGAAGCTTAGATTCCAACAACACTTTCTGTTGTATGTAGCCTTGTCCTCATTCTGTAGCAAAAAAGACTTTTCCTGTTCTCACAACAAATTACACTGGGGCAGTGTCTGTTGTAAGATAATAATAAATCTCTAGAGATATTTAAGGGGGAAACCAAATTCCAGCAACACTCTTTTATCAGTATTAATTACGGAAACATTTTAAACTAAACAAAATTTAAAGGTAAGCGTGATTACTACACATGACAAAATACAAGTTCTGGAGCGCACTCTACATTACCCAGTCCTGGGTATTGTATACTCTATGGCAGCAGGGTGCAGATGGTCGGCAGGTCATTAATACACACTTCTCTCGAGCCATCTGCTAACACCAACAATCTCACATGGCATCCATCTCAGCTACAACATGATTGATATAGTAATGTATTTGATACAACTTTAATGTATTTAATATAGTCTAAGAAATACTTAGCAGAGGAGAAAATGGAAGACAGTAAAATAAAAAGTAATAAAATACGCTAAATAATGTGATGTTTAATGTATTTACTAGTGACACTTATTACTATAAGTTATACGCGACAGTCTCGTATTCAGAAACTGTGTACTGTGAACAAAATAACATTAAACAACACTACTGTTTCTTGGATGATGTAGATTGTGCAAGCGTTGTTGTACACGAGGCAATTTATATTATTTATAAGATACACTTAACATTTTATGAAACCCTGCAAGACACATCTTAATGGGATCATTAGAGACTATGCTCAAGTTAAATCAGCTATTCTCATTAGTAGTAATATCCAGCTTATTATTATATGGGTTCTGGAACCTTTAAAAATATTTATATTTTTATATTGGAATTGTAAGCGCATATCTAGGTTGTATTGGTTGCATATTTGATTGATTTTAAAGCTGTTGTACGCATTAGCCGCA
>PNEQ01043032.1:0-20143 GCA_003012365.1 Medauroidea extradentata | reverse complement strand
ATCACGTGATCATTGCCACATTACCTCCACATGTGTAACGGGAATATGACAATTAATGTATGTGAATGTTATACTGTCCTATCATAAGAGTAAGATGCTATTAGTGTGATGTTGTAGCACTTACGGCCTAGAAAATTTATTAATTTAACAGCGATGACTGGCCGTACAATTATTTGGTTATTTTATACACTTAGTACAAGTACGTCTGTCACAAGTAAATCTTACAAAAAAAATATGGACTGACCGGGATTCGAACCTACGCCCAGCAGTAGTAGTCTGGTATCTGTGGAACACTGTGGCGCGCAAGAGGGGACTAACTCCTATCTCCGTGCAGTGTTGCCACATAGTGTGCGGAAAAATTCGTCGTACAACATTTTGCTACCTACATTTTCGTCATCAAATTACCTCAGGATTCGCGTGGTGTGCTTATTATGCGGCAGTTTCTGGACACCCTGTATATATATATATATATATATATATAGAGAGAGAGAGAGAGAGAGAGAGAGAGAGAGGGAGAGAGAGAGAGAGGGAGAGAGAGAGAGACATACACGTGTGTGTGAATGAAATTATAAGCAGAACAACATTGCAACTAGAAGCAATTTGCTCGACTAAACTGTTACAATTTTTTGTTGCTACGTTTTTCGTGTGAATCACTAAGTTATTTGGCGTTTTAGAGTCGGCTGTCTTTACTTAACTTGTCTCCAAAGTATTTTTGGATTTAATTTGACTTTTTAGATTTAAGGCCTATTGTAGTTCTCTGACCAGGTGTATTGTCTTTTAAAGCCGACGTCCTGAAGCAAGCGGAAACGAAATGTAATTTAAGAAAATAAACTTTGAGTAGTGTAACAGCGGATACACATACTACGCAATGCCGGATCACCACAGCCTGTGATCGCGTGATGTAATTGTCCGACTTGCGTATTTCGAAACATCCTGAATGTGCATCCGCACGTAATTAACGGCAAAGACGGCGTGGTGGCAGGACTGGGACAAGATTTCCTATTGCTGATGACAACAGTCACAATACTCTTTCCGGGAAACACCAACACCTCGTGTTTACAAGGTTGTTAACCAACGTTGCTGGTGTGTGAGAGAGGCTGGAGGAAAATTTCTATGCAAGCCGTTATCTGAACCAACACGTAATTTGTCATAGGTCATTCGGGATAAAGTGAGCACTAAAGATCTGACCTTTGGAAAAAAAATCACTAGCAGTTTCCGCATATAATTTAACATTAACAATAGTTAGCTTATTCGCTTTATGGTTGGCAGCAAATGGTCGAATGTAGTTCCGTGTATTTTCTTATTTAAATGCAACAGTACTGAAATAAAATTAACCTAAAAAGTGTTCTGTATAATGAATAAGCTTTTTTGCAATAAACTCTACAGGTTTCCACCGATTGCACAAGTTATCTTATACGCGCAAACATCAAGTGACGTGTCCAGAAGAGTTAGACACTTCCCGTAGTTATCCGTTACGCGCGGAAAGATACGAATTAGCTGGAAATAGAAATTTAGCATGGCTATTTTAAGTGCTTACTTTATCCCGAACCGCCTATACCACATTATCAATTAAGCTCAGTGAATTAATTTTGGCAATGTTAAAAAGATAATTAAGATACCTAACTCGACTGTGTTCATAGTTAGCGCCAAGAGTTTTTATATGTTCCATACTTTAATATAGTTAAAACGCATTGTTCACAATCTATAAACATTGAAGTTAAAAATTTCAGTTAAGAGCGTTTTATGATATTCTCTTCCTTTTAAGATTTAGAAAGTTATACTTGCAAAGCATTACAGTTCGTTACGTTAGGCATTAACTAAAAACTGGAACGTTATGTCGTACACTGACTCACTCACTCACTCACTCACGCACTCCCAAACCACTGGACGTAGAATCGTGAAAATATTTGTGTGGTTTCCACTCAGGCCGTAGACGAGCACTAAGAAGGGATTTTTCGGAATTCGATCTCTAAAGGGATGAAAAGGGATGAAAAGTATTTCCGAAAAAAACATAGAGCTCGTGCCCGACGGCCTGTCATCGTGATTTTTACTTTAATAGGACACACATAAAAATGCATATTAGTCGATTTCAAGATTCTTCCAAAAAAAATTCAACATTTAAGGGGGTGAAAAGACCTTAAATGTGTTTTCGATAAATTATCGATATCTATAGAATCCTTAGGGATAGATAGTTAGTTTTCACTTCAAAATGTTGCTTACGTAAATATCCAAAAAGCAGTTTTAGGATTTTTTGAAATTCGACCCCCAACCAGTAAAAAGGGGGAATATATGTTTTTAGTTAATCATATATATTACTGAAACACAATTAACTATCGTCGTGATTTTTACTTCAATTGGTTACGTATACAAATGACTATGACTGGACTACAAGACATTTCGAAATTTGATAATTAAGGGGGTGAAAATACGTGATATGGGTTTTCGATTATTCCTCTCTCTCTCTCTATATATATATATATATATATATATATATATATATATATCAAACCAATCGAGATATCGAAGTGCTCTTTGCTCTAGATTGACTATTATGAAAATATCTAAAATGCCATTTAAATATATTTTCGGAATTCAGACCCAAAGAGGTAAAGACACTGATAGTTTACATAGCGACGTGATTTTTATTTAAGATTGATGTTTACTCTACTTGAAAAGTAATTTCACGAATTTTCGAAGTTCCCCACCTAAGGAGGTGAAAAGTGATAAAATGTGTTTTCAAGTAATCGTCAATATATCTTGAACCCAGCGGGCTATTGTCGTATTTTTCACGTCCAAGAGACACCAGTAAAGTAGTACAAAATGCGATTAAAAGGTTTTTCGATTCGCAATCTCTCAGGAGGTGAAAAGACCTGGTATATGTTTTATGTGTATGTGTATCGAACCCATCGAGATACTCAGATTAGTTTTGCTTCAGGATGATGATTAGGTAAATGGCCGCAAAGAGGTTTTAAGATTTTTCAAAATTCGAACTCTCAGTACTGTACAGGGGTGACATGTGATATTTAATTAAGTATCGTTTTTGCTGTCACTGAATAAGCTTTCGTCATGATTTTCACTTGTTTTGATACTTAAACAAATATTTAAGATGTGAATTTAAGATTTTTCGAAATTCGACACCTAATGGGATGAAAAGGCATAAAATTAGTTTTCTGTCAGCCGATGATATTTATCTAACCAGAAGAGATGTTGAGGTGGTGTTCGCTCAGAATTATGCTTACGTAAGTACCTAAAAAAGTAATGCAATTTTATTATTTTATAAGATAACTTAATTAAGAAGATAACTTAGTTTGTGGAATTACAAGGCAGACGATCCGAAAAGCAAGTACGGCCAGCGAGAAATAAATTATACAGTAGTTTCATTCTACAGTTCTATCGAGTCGTGCGGTGTTGTATAACCTTTAGGAAATTTATATTTGTTTTTGAAAGTAATTTTCAGTAAGCATTTTGACGTTAGGTGGCGCAGTTGTTTGTAGCTCCGATCTATTGTTCTGGAAGTTCTGGAGTCAAATTTCGTTAAAGTCTGTGAAAATGTGCAAGTTTGACACAAAAAATGCAAGGAATTTGAAATTAGTGCAGTTTGTATGAAGTTCAAAGTGCTGAAAATTGATTATGCATTCCACTATCTACTGAAGTTCCTCGACAGCAGCAGCCCACATATACCATGTCACTAACCTCAAGGTTGGGGCACCAAAATACGTTTATATTTCAGTGAAACAATATCCCGCCAGAACTCCTTAACGCCACTTAACTTAAAGTAAAGGTTTTGAAAAACAAATATAATATTGAGGGCACCATCACCAATGGTTGTGCTTGAGGGAAATCAGTCCTAATACCACGTAAACTACGTACTTCATTCGATTACCCTCTTATATTTAACAGTCTGTAATTATCCCTCAACACCAACTTTGCTGTGACTATAAATAAGGCCCAGGCGAAGTCGCAGTTAGTGACAGGGACAAACCTAGGACTGTTTTTCGCGTGGACAGCTATAGCTACTTACCCAGCTGCAAAGTTAACTCATCTAGCAGCTTTGTCAATCTAACACTTGATGCCTATCTGGTGTACAAAGAAGTATCTGAGTAATACATGCGAGCAAAGCCGCGGGCGCACTGCTAGTTAAAGACAAAAGTTTATAAAAATAATATTACAAGTCATGATCATCATATAGAAAAATAGGAAATATAAAAATTTCAAAATATCACATTCTCAATTATTCAGCGACATTTTTGTTAGGTAATGTTTTTATATTTTTGTTATTATTAATGATAACTGCGTTTTTTTTATACATTTAATGCAAAAAATTCGAAAAGAATGTTTAACGCTTAAATACCACACTTAACTGCAAATAAATATTCTAAGTTCAAATAATGCGATGCAACTGTTTTAACTGTCACAAACGCTGTCGTTTTCGGGTAGTGATGTTGAAGAAATTTTCGTATTTAAAGGCGGGGTCACATTCTGAGACTAGTACGAATATCGGCGCTGTGCCATATACGGAGCGTCCAGAAATAACCGCGTGGTGAGCACATCATTTGAATCCTGAGCTAAATTGGAAACGGGAATACTACTGACAAAATGTTGTACGATGACACATGCACAATGTGGCAACATAGCACAGTAGTTAGTCCCCACTTGTGCTCCATAGATATTTTTCTTATCTTACTACTACTGTTATAACCTGCATATTATGGGTGCAGGTTAAAATCCCGAGCCGTCCAAACATGATTCTATGTTTACATAACGTAACATACATAAAGTAATATCCAGACATAAACGATAGGAGAGGAAGTTCTCCGTGCAGTGTTACCACATTGTGAACCTATAATGTTGTCGTACAACATTTTGCAATTTACATTTTCGTCTCCAAATTAGCCCAGTGTACTTACTATGCGGCTGTTTCTGGACATCCAGTATATGTATCAATGTTCACGTTACTCTCACATTACAACAATACTTCAAGGTGTTTCAATAATTGAAGAGCCAGGCACAATGGACGATTTGAGGTACATGCCCTCTGACGTCACTCCGCAGGGAAGAGTACTGTGGAAACAAAGCTTGTATACAAACATGCTGATTTGTTAGTTGTTGATGGCAGAAACCAAAAATGTTGTGCACACGTAGACTTGCACGCAATGATAAAAAATATTAGTTTCAATTTCATGGTTAAGATACGCAAATGCATAAGTTCAATGTTTACCTGAAAAAGCGGCAAATTCCATACAAATAATCCATTTTCTTGACATACATCTGATCCGGGACCACGGTCGTAGAAGAACAGGTCTGGACACTCGCCTGGAAACTTGACCCCCTTGTTGTTTGGCTGTAGTTCACCAAGTTACCGAGAATATTGTGTTTTATTGGCGCTTCAGTTAGGGCGGTCGGACTCAAACTCCGCCCACTTCCTTTCCACTAAGATAAACAATTTATCAAAACGTATTTTTTATCAATTTATGAAATACTTCCTTCGCTAACAGATTTAAGAAAAGGCTCCAGCGATCTTTATTTACTTTATAAATATAACAATGGAAAAAAGTGGGCGGAGTTTGAGTCCGGCCGCCCTAATTGAAGCGCCAATAAAACGCAATATTCTCGGTAACTTGACGAACTACAGCCAAACAACAAGGGGGTCAAGCAAAATACATTGGTAGATAGGCGAGTGTCCAGACCTGTACTTCTACGACCGTGTCCGTGACATGTGAAGCCAAACACCTAAATGAAGGTTATGTTCGGTTACGGTATCCATGGATGTATGAATTGTATCCCACACCAGACTGAAGCTCCGCCTCTTTTCAAGTCGTCCATTACGTCTTCCAACTGTTAAGCCGCAATCAATTTTTAAGACCCAAAACTATATCTTATTCCGCCATTTAGAATTTTTTTCGTTGAGAAGTTCAAAATACCAACCGTTTAGCGACTTTTCCTTCGAGAAAACACCCCTCACGTATCTGAAGTTTGTGTTCGGTTGTTCGCTGCCGTGTTTTGTTCATTGTCGTACAATTCCCATCCTGGGCTGAGGCTACTGTAGCTGTGCCCTCGAGTATTGATCGAAGCCTCTGCAGGGCTGTGGGTTTGAAGGGTTGTAGTCGGCTATGATGTCACCGATAATCCTTCAGTCGCCCGCCCTTGCTGCCAGAGACAAAAAACTGCTGGTCGCCCTCCGAGACATACTAATTCTTCCGTCTTTAGTGTATGAAGCGGCTAAGAGACCTAGGTTGTCAGAACAGTGGGGAAGGGAAACGTAATAATTATTTAAAAATGGTTTAGCTGTGGTGCACGGTCGTAGAAGAACAGGTCTGGACACTCGCCTATCTAACAATGTATTTTGCTTGACCCCCTTGTTGTTTGGCTGTAGTTCGTCAAGTTACCGAGAATGTCGTACTTTTTGGCGCTGTTTTCCGGGTGGTCGGACTCAAACTCCGTCCACTTTTTACTATTGTTAAATTTTTAATGTAAATAAAGATTGCTGGAGCCTTTTCTTAAATTTGTGAACGAAGAAAGTATTTCATAAATTGATAAAACATAAGTTTTGATAAATTGTTTATCTTAGCGGAAAGGAAGTGGGCGGAGTTTAGTCCGACCGCCGTAACATCAGCGCCAATAAAACACAATATTCTCGGTAACTTGGTGAACTACAGCCAAACAACAAGGGGGTCAAATATCCAGGCGAGTGTCCAGACCTGTTCTTCTACGACCGTGCTGTGGTGTAATTGTGGAGAATCTCCTTCCTCTAGGGATCACTCTTCTCCTCGTTAATTTATCAAATAAAATATTCTCTGAATAAATAACTAAATATTGAAGGACAAGAGTTCGTATTCAATTACTTAGAAATAATATTTGCACAGGCCGCCACATTTTTGGTGAGGAAAATTGGGAGTTGGAGTTAGGTGAAATTGAGAGTCACGTGTGAATGAGTGATTTTGTCATATCAACGGTGCAAGCCGTTAAACACCACGACATTTTGTTACATTACATGTTACCAAGGAGAAGTGTATTTCATGGAGGAAGGCGATTCTTTACAGTAACATTTGAGTTACGGGCGATTCAAATTTTAGTTTTATTTAAGTGTGGCTAACATGATTTTCGAAACAAGATTCGTTTATTGAAAATGAATTATTTTTATTAACCACAGGTGCTTAATCTATACCTATGCCTTCATATCCTTATATTATGTACCTACCATAATGAAGGGAAAATGTTGAGAAACTCTTGGCGCGGACATTACAACCATAATTTGTTTAATCGTCCAGATAATATACGAAAGCTGGTTTAAATTTTACGTCGTCAACAATCGCGCATTAGATTTTAACGCTTTAAGGACTGGACACATTTTCTAATAATCAGGACAGTATATCAGCGCTTCACCTGTATACACTACTACAAGGACACCAGTACTACTGGTCTTTATAATCCCTCTTGACACCGTCCTATTGGTTCACAAAACATCGACCAGGCCCACTGTACAATGCAAAGTTCATTTAGGCCGACGTTCAGCCAATGGGGTGCCGAGTTGACTGTGTCCTAATAAAAATGTTCTAACATACGTAACAAGATTTAAAATATATTGTGTTAATGTCATCAAATTATAAAATTCATTTTGTTATTTAAGAATTCGAGTAGTGCCATTGTTGCAGCGCTCTGCTAATATTCAAATAAACACTAGTAGGAGGATTAAGTTATTAATTTTAAAGTTTATCCTTCAGTGGAAAAGTTATTTCATCGATGTGTAACCCGAGCGATACAGTGTTACACTGTCTGTCTGGAAAACTAACTGTGTTGTTTCGTCTCTTCATTGTGTCGTTTGTCTTGTCTGTATATGTCTGATATCTGTTGCGTTTTGTCTCGTCTACTTGTTGTGTTCTTTTGTTATTTTTCTGTCCGTGTCTGATATCTACTGTGGTTGTTGTTTCGTCTTATCGTTGTATCGCATGTTATTTGGTTTTTATTTTATTTGTTATTAATTTCATTTATTATCTGCTTGTTCCTTGTTTTTATTTGACCCGATTCCATCTTGGAACTTCATGTTGTGTTTCTGTCTTGCTGACTAAGCATACTCTGCTTATTTTATGGTTTCTTTTATTTGTTTAGTTTTTTGACAGTCGTTCAATTTTGCAATGGAGTACGTCCAAGAAACTGAATCTAGTTGAATACTCCCGTCAGAAGGAGATTCGTATTCGGTTCTCACTTCGACATGAGTCTGTTTCGGATATCGCCTCCACCAATGTGTCGATAATGGAAGCCGCAATTTAATAAACATAATGGTTGAAATACGGTATTCTGAAATTAATAACATAGCGTAAGTTATTCATAAATAAAAATGGGTTTTCTGTGTCTTTGTTTGTTAGCAAATACCTATTTCAATATGGGAGGTCTTTATGCCGAACACTGTAGAACTACCTTTCGTACATCAAGTCACGGTGGTAATTTAGCCACCCCGGTTGAGTCATGCGAGCAGTGGCAGCACTTTTTTCTCTGGGTGATCCGCGGTGGGGATGCTGGTATAAAAAGTCGGTAAGGGGTTGACCTGAGAGTGAATCACGTCGCCCTCTAACCCCATCCAAACCTTTCTTGAGCATCCTCTAGCAAACTTCATGTTGGCACTTTTCAAGTGGCGGGTACGCTTTTATTTCCAGTAGCTACTTTCTCGCGGCTACGTCGACAGCCGCCAGTGGATTCTGTTTCGTTAAATGGCGTTTATAATGCAGCTGTCCTGGCTCCCTACCTGCGCTTCAAATGCGTTACAGCAAGTGACTACTATTTTTTTTTTACGAAATTATTTAACGCACGTTATATTCGTAAACCTACGAAAAGAACACACCACTTCAAACTATGTCGCTAGAGTTTTGAAAATTCGGCACGTTTATTACAAACATCATTTTTGGACACGTGAAAATGGCCAAAAACTGTTTTTCTAGGCTACCGTATCTGGAAAAATAGCAACCGGATTCGAAATGCCCAGCTATAGAAACAAGCGTCAGACTTTGAACTATGCTGCTCACAAATAAGATAATGTGGTCACCGCTTAAAGTCCCATAGGTTAAAGGATAACAGTAAAACACTGCACGCAGCTGAATGGCTTGGGCGGAGAGGCGGTGATGCATTATACGTCGGTCAACGGCGACTTTACCACTCCTGCCTCACACACACACACACACACAGTCTATCTAGGGATGCCTCGTTAATTTCGAAGAGACACCAACCATACAAACCCGCGAGTGACTGTGACAGTTGTTAAACTTGTATCACACACGTCCAACAGATAATATAGAGAACAGAGTCTCAAGACTATTCAGCAGAACCATGATTCAGCGCGCACAGATGTACGCTCGTACGTGGCGATACAGAGAAGTCGGGATGATCTCTACTTTTTCCGTATAGGCGGTTACACAACTGAAAACTTTGGCATTTGACTTGACGATAACTTTCAATACACGGTTTCTTATGGAGTTGTACACAGTGGCGTCGCCATATCTTAAGTCAAGCAGCTTACGTTTCCAATAAACTGAAAACCTAAAATCAAAAGTCAATGTGGTCGGTCGCAAAGAACCAGCTGATTATGTATGTCATAATGAAAAATATTTATTTCTGAGTATCGTTTTATTTTCTAACATTGGGATTTCATAAAAAATGTAACAGGTGTGACTTAAATTCACTCGATAAGCCTTGTCAGTAGTGTTAGA
This sequence comes from Medauroidea extradentata, assembly GCA_003012365.1. Taxonomy (NCBI): domain Eukaryota; kingdom Metazoa; phylum Arthropoda; class Insecta; order Phasmatodea; family Phasmatidae; genus Medauroidea; species Medauroidea extradentata. Next base: position 10,445 of record PNEQ01043032.1, on the reverse strand, counting down.
TAAAAATAAGTGTTCGTAAATGAACTTTCAGTTTTGTCAATAGATGGCGTTGCGTTTGTTCTGAAAAATATTATGATAAATGAGGCTGTTATATTTACGTTATAAGCTTTTATGGCAAACATAATGATTTATATTACAATATTTCCGTTTCAGAAACAGATTCTGAATCGTTATTCAACTGTGGTTACTTTAACTTTACGTGTGTATTGTGTATTGACGAAAAACTTATAAAGTAACGGAAACGTAAAAACAAATGTTTAAGTATTCAACTGTGTATAGGCTCGTCCGGGAAAAAATCAAGCCTTCTGATTGGCTGTTCGGTTTCGTGGTGGTCTGGATCTGTATCCGCATCAACTGTGGATGTGTGAACGAGGCTTTAGACGGCATAGAAGTTTAAAACATAGTGTTTTAGGAACACGGGCTAAAATATCTGGAAGTAAAACGGTGCATTCTGCAACTGAATCATGTACCCTAACGACATTGTAACAATCAATTCTGCTTACCATATTAGTAAAAGTCAGTAAGGGCTGATGTTATAAACCTCTTTCGAATGACGAACAACTGCACACCAATGCTTTCTCTATGGGGATAGCAGTTGGTTGTCATTCGAAAGAGGTTTATAATATCGGCCCTAAGTAAACCTTTGCGTACAATGGAATACCTCTTTGTTTGTTGCCTAAAACATTGAAAAAACGTTTGGCACAGTTGCACATTGTAGGTGAATACACTTACTAGTTCAACAGTATTGTAACTAGAAGAAAATTGTTCGTTCGCCTGTAACACTGTTACAATTTCTTTTTCGTTAGGTACATCGTTGATGGGGTGAATCAACGAATTTGTATCAACTTAATATATATATATATATATATACACACACACACATATATATAAATGACAAACCTTAAGAGTTTTGTGGTATCCATTTCAGTCATATTTCGTATTGTAACTTACATGTTTTAATTTTTCATTCGTTAAAATTTTACTATTTAAACTTGGCTATTGTTAAGTTGAGAGGAGTGGAGACATTTTTAAGACCACAATCCATAATTTCTACTGCTTTCGCGATAATCGTATTTTTATTCCTAAACGGAAGCAGATATCGAAAAACTGTTGCACAGTTTCGTTGAAACTTGTTTTTATTGTGTAGTCCAATTTTTTTCTAGGTAAAATATTGTACATATTCGGCTAACTATTTCATTAGCGAGAATTTCCTAAATTGCGTAATTAGCTGAAACTATTGTAAATTTTGTCTTTAAAAATTACTACTATACACTGATTTAACAAAACTGTCCAACAATTTTCCGATATTTGCTTTCGTTTAGGATTTAAAACTTAATTGTCGCAAATCCTGCAGAAATAATGGATCTTGGCCTTAACTAGCGCATAACTTCAAGGTCATAAATATAAACAAGGATGATTCGCACATCAAGAATAATAGGGACGTATCTCAAAAACAAAATTTTTCAAGAAAGCGGTTTTAAAGTCTATTCCTGGCCTGTAAAATCAGCAATTGCATAATGACTACTGCATGACCATGGGCGCATATAAAAATATTTTTCGGAGGAATATGTGGACTGATATCTTGCTGGCAATATTTATTATATGTGTGGGTACAACGTTCCTTAATACGCCTAATGTAATATTTGTTATTTGTATCATATTTTGTACAGATTTACACGGAGCACCATGCAAACTTTTATAAATGCAAAAAAAACTGATTTTTTTTGGTGGAGATAGTAATTTGATTAAATCTTTAAAACACCTCCCCCCCCCTGCTCTCACCGAGGGTGTGCACATACACGTAACATAATTTAAAAAATATGTTAACGAACTGCTTAAAAGTCTCAGCATCGTCTTTAGTGCTTCCATAAATCCAAGATGCCTTAAGCGAATACTTTAAAAATTTTATATTGGTTGAACATTTTAGAGTAATAAAACATTGCGCGCATTGCTACTGCTGTAGTTTTTTAAATGTTCATAGTGTAAATACGCGTCTGGAGAGAACAGCCGTTTTAGTCTGAGGTTCTCTAGTTGAAACCATAAGCAAGTTCTGGGAGGGAGTGTTTCCCTTTCATAACATTTACCCACGCAGTCTACATCAGCATACATCATTCATCCCTCTGCAACCCTGTAGGACGGCAACTGCAAAGCGCCCTTTAAGCTCTACACGACCACGCAGAGCAATCTAATACTATTTGCATTAAAGACGTGAAGCCCTGAATTTACATTCTGCTCACCTCATCCCTTTAAGTTTCTTAATCACCCTCTTATATCAAGTTCGTGGGTTACATTGCTGCGGGGGACCGCTGTTGAAAACAAATGTGTAACACTCATGCGTCGACTGTTTAAGGCAATTTTAATAGGCCAGTGATCCCAGTTTTATATACATCTTGGGAACTTACATTTACCTGAAATATTCCCTAAAATAATTTACCCTCGCATAAAATATAACATTACCGCACTCCACAGTAGCCTAAAATTCACACACACGACTGAAGTTTCTGGAATACGTGATACAAGGCAGTGTTGTTCGAATGAGTGCATAGTGGTTTTTCATTCCCGCCGAAATCCAAATAAATGTTTTTGCCATTAATTAGATTCTCTGTAATATGTGAAACACAATAAAACGTTTTTTTATCTGCGTCCAAATTTTTATATTTTTATTTATTTGGAATTTTCCAATTAATAAATAAATAGTACAGTTCGCCAAGGGTTGTGATAGCGTAATTAACTTAAAAGTTATGTCAAGATAGGCCGTTTCTCAGCGACATTGAGAAGTATTATTAAGTCTCTGCGTCAGTAAGAAAGGAAAGTTTCAGTACTGTGAGTGTAATTGATTAGAATATGAACGCACACGAAAATCGTAATAATTTTGTCGGGTATTTACTTACAATGGTTTAACTTTTTTTACCTGTTTTAAAGAACTAAGTTTGATTATTAAATTCTATAGACAAAATAACGTGTTTAACTTGTCTGTTTTAGATTGCAGCATGCTGCAACTAGTCTGCTTTAATTAACACCCCATTATCGACACTTACGCATTGAGGTAATATTCGTGGTTTGAATTACTTCTCATTGCGACGTTTCCACATTATTATTACTGGTAGATAATAATGTGTGTACTGTTTTTATCTTTTCATCCTTGTGCGATTATAGTTCCTAAAATTAAATTTGAAGCGTATTCATCCATACATCTCAATAAACTGAACGTTCGCGTAGCGTATGTCAACAACCGGAGATTTAAAACAAAGTCATTTCAGTTGTTATAAACGGTACATAAGAAAATACTCTTTTAGTGTGTATTAAGCTGGCGTGCCTCTTTGCATTCACCGCCATAGTTTTGGCGTAAGCCAGTATGGACGACTGAGTTCCGTGTCACAGACCGGTAACAGGCAAGAAGTCATAAAAAACACTTGTGTGTTTTAATAACAGGTGAAGCTATGCAGAACGATGAACCAATTTAAGATGAAAAAAAAAATAAGGGGGATGAGCACTTTTTTCCTAGAACAGTCCAGTCCAATGATATGACAACAGCGTAACGAGATGACGGGATTAATCTGACACTGAGTCTTGCACTGCCTCTATGTAAGTGCAATGAGAGGATGTCTAGGAAATAATGTGTTGATTTTTCAGTATGTGAATAAAATAACAGAGTATGCTGTTGTGCAGCTGTATTGTGGAACGTATGCTACATCATATCACTGTATCGTAGATTTTTTTTCTTTGGTGATGAATGCTCAGCGTTGCAAAGATCTGATACATTACAGTTCAAACGAATTTCGTGATTTGTGTTTTGTACTGAACATTATAATTACCACAAATATACACGAGCACATTACACACCATAGGTATGAAAAGGGTAACACAAACATTCAATGATGTTAAAATATCACTTTCATTTTAAGATTTTTCATAACACTACACATCAAGTTGGAATGTTAGATGATTATTCTGTATATATATGAGTCTCCTTAAAAGAGGAATTTGAAGATGTCATATTTTTGCCGAGTAGTCTCTTGGTCACGTCATTTGAAGTTTGTAAAGCCACACTTTTTAAGCCACTGTAAAGCTAATCCATTGGAACATTCGGTAACAATACAAATTGCATTGATGTGACTGCATTACGTAGGCTGTGCATGGACAAATGAACACTTTTACTGTGTCCGTCAATCCCTATTAGAACCCTTGTGCTTTATTTATCATTTTAATTGTCATGTGATATGTATAAGTATATATATAGAGAGAGCTGGTGACGCGTGACATGAGGTGAGTATGGAGCAGCGCCGGAATGAAGGGGCGCGGGAAACGGGAGATACCTGAGAAAACCCGCCGACCAGCGGCATCATCCGGCACGATTCCCACATGCGAAAATCCGGGGTCCGACCCCGTGGCCCCCTTTTAATTTTTTTTATGAGGGGCTTAGAATGATAATGGTGTAGGTCACTTTCATTAAGAGTTACTTTTTTCATTCATATTAAACATGTTTTAAAAGAAAGTTCCCTTACAATTATTACACTTTTTTATTCAATTTTCGAAGAAAATTTCAGGTACTATAAAAACGGCCGCTGTATATGTATTTTGTATGTAAAATTAGTTAATCGTTTTCGTGAAAGTTACTTTACGTGACTCACATCACTCTCAGAATAACCTTAGCTACAACAATGTCATTAGAGCTTGTGTTTGGCGACAAAACCTTCAGTGTCTAGAACGCGTCGACATTTTAGCCTTTATTTCTCTCCTCCCCCGCTGCTTCCCTTGTAAGCACGTCACAGCAGAACGATATTTCGAACTGACGTGACACGAACACCGTTCCACGTGTGTGCCGGGTAGCTTTCACTTTGCACTAACGTCTTGTCATGTGTATTGCGGCATTTTTTTCCTAGGAACAGTTCGGCGCAACGTGACTTCATCGTCGCGATGGCGTCACGCTTTCTCGGCCGCGGCGGAAGGACAGGGTTACGTTCGCCCTCGGCAAACCGTGGAGGAAGTCGAGTACACTTCCTGCCGCTGGCGGGGTTTCCTCCGCGTGCTTCCGTCCCCTCCGGCCGAGTCTCGTGTCACACTGTTGCCATTATTCGGGCTGGTAGTAACTGCAGGTCGGTGTCGTGGGGCAGGGCATTTAGCTTCGGTGCCACACGAGCAGGCACGGATCTAGGCTTTCCTTCACACGGGGCAAGAATTATGATTTCCTCCCTCCCCCCATCCCTTCACCATTTTCCATCAGTCCAGTCAACTCAACAGTAATAAACGTATCTTGCATACGTTGTTTTGCGCTCGCGTAAATAACAGTATAAACATTTAGTAGAAATACATAAAACCGGTACTTACTAGCTACCATTAGCAGTATTTTGAGTGTGCATTCTAATTATACATACTGCATTTATAACATTACACGGTGTTCAAGGTTAATACAAATACAAAAGTACAAATCTAGTATAAGTCTAAATATTGGTAGATATTGTTTTTTTTTTTTTTTTTACATTACATTTCCTAGTAAATGTTTTCGGCACCACCAGCGCCCGGTGCCCGGGGCAGTTTGCCCCACCCCCCTCCTCCTAGAACCACTCCCGCGCACGAGAAGCACACCATTTTATAAACGCAAATGTTAGATTGCGCTGAAAATATTACGGTTAGTACTGAACAAATTGGCTGGAGTTATGCACAATGAAACAAATCCACAGAGAAATTTATTTTGACATAATCATACCAAGTAGAAGAAGAAGGTAGGAAGTATATCTTGGAAAAAGAACAAGTATAAAATTATAAAATTTGAACAAAAATAAGGGGCCAGAAACCCCCGTTTTGATTTAAAGGTCACATTAGACTTTGACCTTGAATATCTCCATCCAATTATATAAAATAAAATAAAAGGCTACATATTTATTTCCAATAATTGCCAAATACTACTAAAGTTACAATTTTCTGTGCCATTTGTCAAAATGTGCATTCATAATTTGTTGAATATACCGTGAAGCACATATAGCGTCGGCTTTCTTTCTTTAATGTTGCCGACTCTGCCTGTATGCAGATGCATGCCCGTGAACTTCGCTAGTGCTCGGACTGTATTCAGGCAGGATGGCGCAGTATGTTCACACTGAGCTAATTTTAAAGAACAGTTTATTTACGTGATTCAAATATGCCGATTAAGTATTATATTTCTTGCGGCCGAAGATACCTTAGTTTGCGAAGAAGGGCGTAGACTAAGTCTTATTATTGCCGTTTGAGACTTGTGCTTTTATTGCATATTTTAGTGGGTACAAATCACATTACAATAATTCGTAGCTTTACCTTTCGTACCATCTCTAGTGAGCAGCAAGATGAACAAAACTCTTATTATATAATCACTTACGGCCTTCTTACCGTCCACCAAAGATATACTCTTTTGCTGACCTTTGTGGGTATGAAAGTCTTGCTACAAAACACTTTAAAAATTGAAGGCGTATAGGATTCACCTTTATCGTTAGTATTACCTCATAAAATTATAGTTAGAATTTATTGGTTTGTGAACATACGACATTGCTCGTGTCTCGCTGATCAAACCTGTGTAGGATGACAAATAACGAAAAAAGAACACACACACGCACACACGCTTTTTTTTTTTTTTTTTCAAAATAATTGTTACCATAGACATCAAAGAATTCTGAAGATAGAATTCAGTCGTATATCGTCACAACACCCAGACACAGAAGTCAGACACAAATACAGAACCAGATTCCCAATATGAAAAAAGATGGAAATAGACAAAAAACAGTGAATAGTGGACAACAAAAACAAGGCAGTAGACAACACAAGTTAAAACTAACGAAAAAATGCAACGTTTTGGGGATTGCAATCTATCCCCGACTTCAGGCTGAGACACAGCTAGTCAGAACACCAAGATGCGGGAAAAAAAAACTGACAGAATTCCTCTGGGATTGCTTTTTTCTATTTTTGAGTGCGTTATATATATATTTTTGTTCTTTTTTCGTTATTTGTCATCCAACACAGGTTTGATCAGCAAGACACGAGCAATGGCGTATGTCCACAAACCAATAAATTCTAACTGTAAACTCCCATTGCAACAAACATTTAAAAATCTTATAAAATTATAGTACCACCTCTGATTGTCTCGTAGACACGAGTTTTCGGCCAGAAGACTGCTCGTTAGTATTCATCGACTTACGCCTAGGGGCGAGATGTACGTGCTGTAATGTTAAAATTCATATTTAACTAAATACTTTTTTTTTCTCTCGAAAATTGAATCCTAACGCAATACCCCGTAAGAAAATTTTGTTTTTAGAAGAATTGTGTTTTAATTTGACGCATTGCAGTGTGTCGAACATTAATTACCATTTCATCTCCGTGGCTGCAAGTTTGTTAAACAGAGACCTAACAGATTCGCCATCTTGCGTTCACGAACAGTGATTTTCATTCAGTCGTAACGAAGCCATGTAGCGACAGATACGAGCAATCTGTGTGCCGTCATCTACGCGGAGTGATTTAGTGGCGTGGTGGTTGATGTAGACGAGAGAGGGAAGTGCTCGGCGGGGATAAAAAAACTTTGACATGCAGTTGTCGTTTTTGCGTGGTGGCAGCTTGCGTCACCGGATACACGAAGCAAAGTTGCGGTGGAGGCTTGGCACCATGACCTCGTTCAAACGAAGTCGGGCTGCTAGGAAGCTGACCCGACGTAGTGTACTTTTGGTTTTAAAAAATATCTATTTGTACCGAAATAACGGTTACGTGCGTTTCTAACGTTTTTTATAAGGCTACCGCAGGCAGATGCTATGTTTATCACACTTGTTTGGTGTAAGTAAACCTTTGATGTTCGGGCTTGAAGAGCTGTGGATCTAAACTACTCATCATAATTCGATGGGATTTTTCGCCCGAGTATATATTCTATTAACGGACGTTTATTTATAAAGCACTGGGCGGTAGTATACTTTGCTTTCGAGTAAAAAATTAAAAACGGTATTTAGAAAAATTTGGAATTGAAACCATAAAATCCATAAAAATGGAAAACAGTAATTTTTATAATTTTTAGTACGATATAGAAACCGAACTTTAATAATATTCATATGCCTATTCGTATTTTATTTTAAAATAATTTTACTCTTCGAAAACCTCTGCGCGAGTGGTTTACGGATGTTAAAATTATTTTAAAATAAAAAATCAAATATCTTAGAATTTCGGTTATTATAGATTAGTATTATAGAGAGACTTTTCTCGTTAAGGGCGCGGTCTACCGCAATTTTCATCACCATTTTTTTATTTTTTATTTGTACCAGATATTTTTTTTCTTATTTTAGACATAAAACGTGACGAAATTTGGCTCTTATGAAATTGTTTTATCTCTCATAGTTTTCGCGTAATGGCTTGTAAGTCATATTTTGCGTGTTTCCGTTTTAACGACTACACTAAAACCAACTAATATAGACCAATCTAAAAAAATCACAGTGGATAAAGACATTGCAGGCTACAATGACATGCTCATAAAATTAAAGAATAAAAAATATTTGAATTTTGAAAAATGCTGAAGCTGAAAATAAAAATTTAAAAAATTCAGTAATTTTTTAAAAAATACAAATAAATTTTATTCTTTAATTTTATGAGCCATGATCTTTCATTTATTTCAAACAATTGCAAATAACTTAAATATTTTTTAACAAAATGCTTTAAAAAATTTGAGACTGTGTACAGTTATACAATACACAATTTTGCCAGAGCGTTTTTTTTTTATTAACGTTAAGTTTGCAAGCAAAAAATTATTATTTGCTTTCTTTTGGCTTATTTTGACAACAAAATATGTGCTACTGCAGGGGCAAAAATCTGAAAATTTGTTTGGTGTATTGCAACAGAAAAATTCAGATTCAAACGATGATATATTAGTGTTAGAAATGCCAGAATGAATTGTGATATGTGTATTAATTTGCGTTAAAAAAAAATATATTTTCGAAACCACTGCTAGACTAAAACGCGAGGCCTTAAGATGAGCACATTTTGAAACTCTAGTGACTTATTTTCTTTAAATAGATGTTTAAGTTTCACGGCACGTATTTTTAATAAACTTAACCGGGTAGTTAATGAGCACATGTATATACATTTTACTGTACTTAGGCCTAATGCCGTTCGAGGTTTCAATACAGTACACGTATAGTAAAAGACCGGTTAACCGAACTAAAGGATGGGAAGCCGTTTCAGGTAACGATTTTTTTCGGTTAAAGCATTCACATTTTTTTAGCTTTTTTATGCCTATGTACAGTATTATAGGTATTTACAGTTTTAAATTCTGAAATATTTTGTAGCCCAAACTAACGTAATATTTTCTTTTAAGGATACACTTTGTACGAGAATCGTGTGAACTACAACCCTCACGATTATGTCTTTTCCTTGCAGCGCAATTGTGATTTATGAATGTACGATTTCGGAGGCATTTCGGATAACCTGGGTTTCAGTTAACCTGAAGTCAGTTAGCCGGGGTTTTACTGTATGTATGTAATTCTTGACTAAGATACTTTCAGATGTTCTCAATTTACTTTTAACGGCCTATGCTTACTGACACTACAGTTCCGTGTTCCTATGTTCGTACATTAGTGTTTATGTTTATCGTGATTTTTTAAAAGTACGTTGCTTTAATTTATTCTGCTGCAAAAAAATTATGGAATTTACGCTATCTATTTAATTGTTTAAACTATTTAAAACTTTTCTTTGTGAGACACCTTGCCGTTTATCATATAATTTGTAAATATTTAGATAAGGTTTCATGTTGAAATGTCAGAATTATCTCTTCGTCTGGAAATCTACTCAGGATAATGGCGTGCAGACGGGAAGTGTATTATATAGGCGGTTCGGGAAAAAGTGAGAACTCAAAATAGCCCTGCTAAAGTTCTATTGTCAGTCAATTCTCATCTTTCCGAGCGTAACGACTGGCGATAGGAAATGTTTTGCACGTGTAAGATAAATTGTGTAATCGGTAGGTACCTATATTGTTTGACAGAAAAAAAGTTGATTAATTATATGAAGTACAATTATGTCGATTTCGGTTGATTATGTTTCAGTATTATTGCATTTAAATAGGAAAATACATGGAACTGTATTGCGTAATTTCGCTGCCAACCATACAAGCAGTAAGAGGACTATAGATAATATTGAATTATATGCAATAACGGCTAGTTAAATTTTTAAAGGTTAAATTTTAGTGCTCACCTTATCTCGAACGACCTATAAACCTTTCGTCGCAATTCGCAAGCCATTTCTTTGTGACAAAAAAAATGAGAGATCTGGCACAGAGGGCTTGGGGCAGTGGTGCTGTGGTCCCTGATGACGCAATCAACATGGCCGCCGTGACGTCACAGTCCGCCATCTTGGATTACGTCACAGTCCGCCATCTTGTTTTTGAGTCCGCCATGTTTGCCGACGTCATGTCCACCATCTTGTTTTTGGTTTTTGGATTTTCCAAATTTGGA